>PVIY010037925.1:0-24262 GCA_004026745.1 Myrmecophaga tridactyla | reverse complement strand
AATCCAGAGGCTGCCAAGTCTCCATAGAAACAGCCACGAAAACCCCCGTTTTGTCCCCTTTCCTCTTTTTCGGTTAGCCCAATAAGCGACTTCTGACTTGCCCAGTTTCGCGTGAGCTGGGGGCCTATTTTTAGTAATCAGAATTTGTTTATTAATGCCACAATTGGCGCTTGGTTGGACTCAGTCCCCGCTACTCTTTTCTTTCCCTCCAAGAAGCCGCCTATGGGGGAGGGGCGCCGGGCGCCGGCCGCCGCGGCTTGGGGAACTTACGATTCCGGAGATTTGCAATCGGTCTAACTGCTCCAAACCTGGGCATGCTGTGTGTCCGGTCACTATCGTGGTTCCGGGAGCTGTTCTGTACTGTTTCTGGTTATCTAGTAGTTGTTCTGGAGGACGAACTAAAACGCGCACATTGCTAAGCCGCCATCTTGGCCCCTCCCCTGAATTGAGGTCAACTTCTTATGAACATTTACATGAGACAAATATTTTCATGTGTTTTTTGCCCATTCAGTAAGATCTATCCACATGCTTCTCACCCAGGCCTCCTTGTCACCAGCTTTCCAATCATGTCCTTCTCCAGTCGCTGACCATCTAGCCAAACCATTGGCCACAGCCCATCAGTTGATATACAAATGCACCTCTGGCCATTTCTCCTTCCAAGCAAAACGAACAACCAAGACATGGCTTGAATTTCTATGCACTGGTAGGATCTCCCTTTATCATTGTCCTTCAGTTCCCAGAAAGGGACTGTAGTGCTGCAGCTGTCCACTTGATTGCAGTGCCTGCACATCGTGCAGAAGCATCTGTAAACCTGGACCAATTTTCTCTTCCTCGGGTAATTTATTGTAATGGGAAGCTCCCTGTGAGGCCACCACTGTGGGCTGGGAATGAGAAAGTAATGTGGCAGGATTTGGGGCCATGAACATTGGTGCCACTTCCTCATGTAACATGTGTCTTCAGGACCTACTCAAGATGGATCCCTCATATACCACTTCCATTTGATGATGTAGTGCTGCTGTGCACACTCAAATTTATGGCCTGGTGGATCAGACAACACCAGTTCATGATGGGGCAAGGTAGGGTCACAGCCCATGGTCAAGCATTTAGTCTCGATTAAGGCTTAGTAGCAGGCCAAAATATGCTTCTCAAAAAGAGAGTGATCTGCAGAGGATGTCAGGGCTTTTCTAAAAAATCCTAATATCACTGTTTTTCTCCTATAGGGGTCTTCCAATAGCTCCAAACAACATCTCTACCTGCCACAGACACTTCAATTACCATTGGATCTGCTGGATCATATGGCCCAAGTGGCAAAGCAACTTACACAGTATCCTGGACTTTTTCTTGTTCTGGTCCCCATTTAAAACTTGGACTTCTGGGGGTGGAGTAGCACATCCAAATGAGATATATTTTGCATGCAAAATCCAAAGAGTCTAACTAGGCGTTGTGCCTCTTTTTGATTGTAGAAGGGACTAGATGCATCAACCTATCCTTAATCTTATAAGGAATATCTCCATATGCTCCATACCACTGAACTCCTAAAAAATTTCACAAATATAGAGAGTCCTATGCATTTTGGACTACCAGCTCCCAAAATTGCATGAGTCAATTCCTTAAAATAAAATATATAAATATAAAGTTTAATGAAACTAAAGTTTAGTGAGGTTGGTTGTTCCTAACTCTGTTGGAGAAAATAGGAAAGGAAATCATGAGCTTAGGGCTTCACATCCCCTAGTATCTAGGATGCAGCTGTTGATCTGGCAAGTGAACTTTTCTCAATGTCTTTTAGTACAGATCACCAGATGCAATTTGCTTTCAGATGGAAAGGCCAGCAATACATCCTCACTGTCCTACCTCAAGAGTATCATATCAACTCTCCAGTCCTATGTCATGTTAGTTCCCAGGGGCCTTGACCACTTTTCCATTCTACAAGATATCACACTTCTCCATTTCATTGATGACATTAAGATGATTGGATCTAGTGAGGAAGAAGTAACAACTAATCTCAACTTTTTGGTAAGACATTTGTGTGTCAGAGAGTGGGAAATAAATCCAACAAAAACTCAAGTGCCTTCTACAAAATACCTTCACAGAAACACCTAGACTGGTCTTTGACCAATCAACTCAACCCCACAGCCTCGCAAAGTTGACATATAAAATTAACTACCACTGTTTCCATTTTGCAGAATAGAAAACTTGAGCTCAAAGAGTCTTGGTAATTTTCCTAAGGTCTTCACACCCAGCTCTGTCTGACTGAAAAGCATATGTAGAATCTATGCCATAGAAAAAGAGTTGAGAACCATCAAAATTTCAAAAATAGTTACAAAGAAGAGGAAGTGGACTTAAATACTGGGTTGATTCAGCAGAGTCAAAGAATAGTACTTTCAAGGAAGCTAATTTTAATTCAAAGAGAGACAGAAGGCGATGATGTTCAGAGGGATTTAAAATAAGATAGTTGACCTCAGAAGGACTTCCATTAGAAGCTCAATGACATCCCAGAGCAAGATCCTCTCTTTGTGGATGTTGTTAGTTTTCAGGCCCAAAATGTACCCTCTCCTCCTCCAAGATATCAGAGAGGTTGTGAGATCACTGATTTCAACAATCCGGTGATACACAAATCTTTTATACCATCTTTGGTTGTTATATTTTATAATAAATCTGTGTCATAGTCAGTGTTACTCTTCAGCCAGGGGAAATTATCCAAAAAAGGAATTTCAAGCATAAACCTAATAACATATGAAACACAAATAAAAAACATCTTCCTGGATTGTGTTGAGAATTTTGAAAAATAGTAACACGGCTCCAAGAAAACTCCTTCTGATAAAAGGAGCCATTTCTCAGAATATTATTTTCTTTGCACTGGATGCTAATTTATGCAAGAAATCTACACCTAGAGAAATCTTGTCAAGGAATGATTCAGCCACTAAGATGGGCCAAAGTTCACAGTTTGTTCAAATTTTTGTATTTGTGTAATTAGGGATTACTAGCTATAAAGAAGCAAATTCATAGGCAATGGAAAAAAATAATCAACCGAGTCACCCATTCCCACTTCCCATTGAGAGTTCCTCTATTTTGTTTTATTTTGTGCATTTCAATTTTATCTGCAAATGAGAATGGTTCTGGTCAACTTCTGTGAACGTTGTATATTTCATACCACAGTTGCTTGGGTGACATGTTTTTGTTTGATGTTAAGGAAGTTTGTGGAGAGATTTCCCCCATAGGCTTTTTTTTTAAATGTTATTCTAGTAACATATGCACAACCTAAAATTTTCCCCTTTTAACCTCATTCAGTTATATAATTCAGTGCTATTATTTACACTCCCAAAGTGCTACCATTACCACCATCAATTACCAAAACTTTTCCATCACCCTAAATAGAAACTCTGTACAATTGAAGCATTACCTCCTCATTCCCTATCCCTGCCCTGCCATTTAGTAGCCTGTATTCTGGTTTCTGACTCTATGACTTTGCTTGTTCTATTTCATAACAATGAGATCATACACTATTTTTCCTTTCTTGTCAGGCTTATTTCATTCAATGTGATGCTAATTCCATCTTAATACCATCCAACCTTCGAGGTCACTCCATTCTTAACTGGTGGTATGCTTGAGAAGACGATCCCACAAGCAATTTAAGGGACAGATGGTCCCCCCCATAGCTTTTTGATATGACCGCTGAAATGTAAGCCTGGGGTATCTGCAGGACAACTAGAGGAGAGCAAATACTCAGGATAGGTCTGGGAAAGAGAATGCACTGTTCTCCCAGGAAGTCTCTCCCTACTTCTGCCATACTGGAGTCCAGCAGATTCCATCCCCTACCCCCTAGGGATGGAGACACAGGACTAATGAGGATGCTGCTGAAATAATATTATTTTTGGTGATGATTATAAACAGTATGATGATTCATTCACTTAGAAACTGAACTTACAAAACCAGTATAATATTATCCTAACAACCTTCCATATGATTTTTAGCAACCAATGGCAGCAAAACCTAGTAATTGTTGTTTAGTATGTTCTCAGAAGCTTGCTCTGAGGTTTAAGTGTGATAGCAGCAGGTTTGGGACAAAGAATGTTTATTTCTAAGGCTCTTTAAAACCAAGAAGAAGTTACTCAATTAGATCTGATGGCCTGTGTCTTCTCCATTTTTTCATTTGTTACTCCAAGAAAAGCAGGTCCTCTTCACCAGTTGTTCTTCTCCCTGATCCCTTCCTCCAGTTTTTCTTCTCCCCAATCCTTCCTTCTTGCCCTTCTTCTGGGGGTCTAAGAAGAGTTTACACAAGTCATCATATGGCCACCGCTTCTTCTCAGAGAGAGACAGGCACTGGTGCCAGCAGAGCCATCAGCAGCAACAGCTGAGGGTGGGAAGGCCATTCAGAGACTGTGCAGCAATGGATCTAGCTTTAGAATGAAATTTAGAGCAAATATGTAACAGGAAGTACAAGTGAGTCTTTGTCTCAGTAACTTCCTCATTCCAAACAGAAGTGGAAAAATCGGTAGCTGTGCATACCTTAACTCAAAGCCACTTCAAGGAGAAAACATTGTTGAAAGGTTGATCAAAGAAAGGATTGCTGTAAGAAAGGATGCTAGGATGGGAGGCGAGGGGAGGCACTTACTCTCTCACGTCTCATGAGGGGGCTTCATGAAGAACCCCCAGGAGTTTAATCCGCAGGGCTTCCTGGAACATTGGTGCAAATGGGCCCTGTCCTGGGCACCTGGCCATCAGGTAGGTAGATGGGGACTGAAATCAAGCCCTGACCCCTCCCCAAGGCTTGCACACCCCAGCATGGGGCTGCATCCACCTGGAGCAAGACACACACACCCACACTCTCACACCTACCCTATGGAGTTAGGAGCGGTCCTGCTGCCAATCAACTGAATATAAAAATCCTCAGGTAAGAAGTGGGCTGGGACAACCATGGGAGTGAGCGGTACTGAGCCTGGGAAATGTCTCCCTCTCCCCAACCAAGTCTAGATATGGGCTAGTGGGGAGAGCTGACTGGGTGGGCTTAGCATGCCCAAGGGTATGCTCTGCAAGGCAGAGGAGACCCCTGGAATAAAGGTGGGAGGGGACCACTGGATCCCAGAGGGTGAGGGAAATTTACAAGGCAAGCGTGAGAAAAAACTAAAGTTGCCTTAGGAAAGATAGCTCTTACAAGCTCCAGCCCTGCAAGACCTGGCTATGTAAATGAACAAATATTCACCATCACATAAAGAAAAATTAAAGCAACGATGATATACTATTTTTCACCATGTTAGCAAATATTCCAAAAACAGTAATACTCTAAGCTGGAGAGGGTGAGGTGATTTAGGTACTCTGACTCAACTACAAGTGAGTTGTAATTGCTAAAAACTTTCCAGAAAGCAGGGTGGCTGCCATGGCTCAGCAGGCAGAGCTTCAACCTGCCGTGCTGGAGGTCTGGAATTCGATCCCTGGTGCCTCCTGCCCATATGCAAATTTAAAAAAAAAAAAGGCAACCTATTGAATGGAAGAAAATACTTGCAAACATTTATCTGTGAAGGGCCTAAAACCCAAACTATATAAAAAAAAAAAAAAAAAAAAAAAAAAAAAAAAAAAAAAAAAAAAAAAAAAAAAACTTTCCAGAAAGCAAAACAGCAATGTAAAACAAAAGCTTCACAAATATTCAAACCATTTAACTCAGTAATTACTCTAAGTAATTGCTGCAATTACACTTAAAGGACTCTAAAGGACTCTACCCAAAGGAGAAAGAAAGGAATATAAAGACCTTCCTTGCATGTATAGAAAGAGAAAGATTTTTATGACCTAAATGTCTAACAATAATTTTTTTTAAGTTGATTAATTTCTGCTCCTCCAATTGAATATTCGTAGGAATTAACATTATGTTTACAAAGAGTTTTTAAGGCCTAAAGCAGAATTAAGTGGGGAAAAAATGGAATGCTAACAACGCATAAAGAAAATATACCAATATGTAAATGATGGTTCTTTAGGTGGTGGCAGCAAGTCATTTCTTCTTTGACCTTTATATGTCCCACGATACACATATGTTGCTTTGCTAACTAAATAAAAAGAAAAAAAAATACATTACAGTGAAAATGCTGTGAGGCCCAGTGGCCTGGTTCCCTGAACTCTGGCACAGACAGAGGGGGTGAGGCAGGTGGCCATGGGCAGGTGACCCTCTGGACCCAGCTTGGCCCAGCAGCAAAGCAGGGTTGACCCGGGATCAAGGGCAGGCAGGCTTAGGCACAGGGGACGGCAGTCACCCTCAGATTTCAGGAGTGTCCTCACCATAAAAATTCAAGTTTACTCTCACACTTCCGGAACAGCACTTCTCAAGCTCCAAGGTGCAGATGCGTCACCCGTGATCTTGTTAAAACGCAGGTTCTTGTTCAAAACGTCTCCGGTGGGGCCTATCAAATTTCTAGGTGACAGAGAGGTCACCAGTCCACATTTCAGAGGGACCTGGCTCCAAAACTGAGTTTCCCAAACTTTCGCCGTACCTAAGAATCCCGGACAACTTTTTAAAAACTCAGATGGCTGGGCCCCACACCCAGAGATGCCCATTCGATGGGTCCGGGATGGGGCTCTGTATTTTTGCTTTCTAAGAAGCTCCCAGGTGCTGCCGATGCACGCCACACCTGGGAAGCAGCCGGTAGCACCTCCTTTCCTAGTGCCTTTCTCCTCAAATTGTAGTCCAAGCAACAGTCCCAGCAGCAGCCGGGGAGCCTGCTAGAAATGCAAATTATCAGTCCTCACCCAGACCTACTGAAAGAAATGCATGTCTTCTAGAACTGAGTCAGGAAATGCATTTTAACAACATCTGTAGATGGTTTTATAAAGTGCATGTTAAAGTGTGAGGTGTGCTAGCCTAGAAGAAGCTACGAGGGTCTAAGTGAAAGCGCTTTCCTAATGACCTGTTGGCGCCCTCCTCTTCCCAGCCCACACCAGATGAAAGAGAGGACTTGCCCTGGACCAATGGAACTACCTCCTTGTTTCCCTAGCTTTGTCATGGGGCTCAGTACCTTCAGGCAAAGGGGAAAGCCTTCTCTTAGCTCACTTTGTTGAATAGTGCTGACCAGGTCCTTCAGGAAACATCTCAGTCACCATGGAGCAAGCCTGGAGTTCTTACATCAAGCTCTGAAATCAGAGCTCCTTGCCTGGACAAGTGGAGGTAACCAGCAGAGAATAATTTTCAGGTGAGGGAAATGGTACATGATTTCAAAAGGAATTCAGAGACTCCCTGGATGCACAACCTGTCAATTGCCTGAAGAATTATGTGGTTGCTTAAGACTCTTAGTTGTAAGACTTCAGGACTGGGGTTAAGGAAGCATGCCCTCTGCCCTAGATGACTCCAAGCAATGCTGTGCTGTGAGGTATTACGTCTCATTTCACTGGAATGATTTATCTTGAAAAGTATCCAGTCTTTATCTCTTTTTAATATACCATAACTTTAGGAGCAAAAAATAAATCCCTCTCCTAGGAAGGTAAGTGTGTTGGAAAGGAAAGAAAAAATGCTCCACTTAGAGAAAGCATATTTATTTGCCAACGTTTATTCCTTTGCCTTGGGCAGAATGACAATCTGGAATAGGAACTAGATTTTGTCTGCTAGAATTTAAATGCAGCCTGTGTTGTCACATTTTCTGCCAGTTGAAGGGTGGGATTTTTTGGGTTTTTGTTTGGTTTTGTTATGTGTGTGTACGTGTGTGTGTGTGCACGCGCATGCTCGTGAGTGTTTAATCTGATAGGAGGGTGTGGAGGGAAACTAGCCATCAGTGGCTATTTGAAGTTTAGTGATTGCTTGGAAAGGAGGGGGACAAGAGCCCCAATATCATTTGGAAGCAGTGAATATTTTTCACTCTGCTAAGAAATTACAGTACTGCAATTTGACACATGACAATAAGTGTGATCTTGAGAATTGTCTTTTGTTGGTTTGATGGTAACAACAATAACAAATAATGTCAAGGCTGTAGGCATTTTCCCAGGGTTTAGTCAGAATTCAGCTTGTGCAAGCACTTTCTTTGCATTGTTATAAGAGGAAAAATTGGACAAACTGTTGGAGATAACAGCATGGCTTGTCTGCCCTTTGGGCAAAGCAAACCATGATTGTCCCTGATTGAGAGAAAGTAATTCAAAATTATTTTAAGTTTAAGGTGGATTACACATCCTGACATACTTCCAGTTCTGTCCTCTTTGTAAAAGCAACAGAATTACTCAATGACCGGTCATTTTTCTGCTTTTGTTTTTGAGGAGCATCCATCCTTAATGTCACATTTAACAAGTTTGGATGACCATATATATATTTTATAATCTTTTGGGGGGGGGCACATGATCTGGGAATCAAACTGCGGTCTCCTGCGTGGAAGACAGGCATCCTACCACTGAACCACCTGGCAGCCCTTGAATGGCCGTATATATTTTTAAGTTTTAATACTAGAGTCTACTTGGTAGAAATACTAAGAATCTGTGACTATAACTTCAGCCTTTGGAAACTTTTCCATGCAGATTGTTCTCAGGGTCCCTGTACAAGCTGTCCTCCGAATATGACATCTTGACAATTGTCAAGAGCACGCCTTCTGAACTTAAAGCAAAAGTGAATGACGACAATACACAACTATGTGATGATATTGTGAGTCATTGATTGTACACCCTGTCCAGAATGCTTGTATGTCAAGAATGTTTATTTGTTAAGGATCGCCAATAAAATTTTTTTAAAAAAGCGAATGATGACAATAAAACTGGGGGTGGCTTCTATCCTCTTGTATATGAAGGCAGTGCACACAAGGACTCGTGAGCTTTCGCTTTCCTTTTACTGAGTGCGTGAGTGTGTGTGCTTGGCATCTGGGGTGGGTTGACTTTTGTCTAGTTTTGCCAAGTGAAGTCAGTTCTCATAAAATTAAGCTGCCTGTGATGCTGGCTGGAACTTGGCTTGTAGAAAAGAAAGCACCAATGGGTATTTTCCAGCCACACAGGACTGAAAGGCAGACTTCTCCAGTCCCGCTTTTCAAGCATGAGGATGACCCAAACTCCCGTCATCCTTTCCGTATCAGTACAAAACATCTCATAAACTGCTTCTCTTTCCTTTCTTCTATCAATAGCCATTCCTTTTGGAATGAACCGTTCCTTTTGGAGATAATGGTACCAGGGGAAAATGTTACACCTTTTTGTTCAGTGTTAGTTTTAATCAGTAAATAGCCCTATGGAATTGGAGAAACTTCTGACTTTTGAAAGCTACTCACTGCGGGTAAAGGCCAGTCAAGGACCACATATAGAAAAAAAATGAAACCTCGTCGTATTATTTTTTTGAGACAGGAATTAAAAAATATTCTACTCATCTTTTGTAACTTGAGAAGAGAGTACATAAAATAAACAAAACAAAAATTGTAAATCAATCCCCTGTCTATATTGTGATCAGCTAAAAACAACAGAGCAGAGGTTAATAACGTGATGGAGGAATGAAGAGAGGAAGAGAACACGGATGCAGGGACATACGCAAACACCAAGACCGAGACAGACAGACAGGCACCTGGAAAAGTGGGATTCTCAGAATTAATTATTTTTTAAAAATGGCTTAATGTAAGCCTAAAGTATGAAGCACTAGATGTTCTGAAAAGCCTTCTCTCCAGCACTGAAAGATGGGACCAGTGGGTGGATTGGGGAGCTAGCACCACCTTGTGAGCGTTTCCATAGCACTGAGAAGAACTTCCCAAGGCCCTACTCTTCAGCAACACTAGACACAACCTTTGCCAGCTCTAGAAAGTTCTATACGGACCCTCTGGAATTAAGTGACACCTGAATCTGCCTCCAGGATGGTTGGCGCCAAAATGTGTAAGCTGCTACATTGAGAACAAATTACAAATAGGAAGTTTTCATTGGCTGTTGATGAAAAGTCAGATACTAACACTTAGCACTACTAAACAGAAGGTAAAGAAAGTTATTGAAATCAAAGGGCAGTCTCTTCCTTCCTTCCAAAACAGCTGCCTCCCACAGGGCCTCTGTATTATTTTACAAATGGGTCCTCAGGCACCAGTTTCTGTATTCAGGTAAAGGAGGCTGAAGATCTCAACTGGAAGTCTCAAGTGGAGAATTCCCTGCAAAAGAGCAAAACAAAACTTTAGTTTTAACAGCCTGTGCTCAAAATATAATTCCTAGCTTTCTTTTTTTGCGACATCGGCTTTTCCCTTACTGAGGCTCAATATGTTCCCATCAAGAGAAGTATCCCATGAGCTTAAGACTTGGAACCTTCTAACTTGCAGGGGAAGGGGAGCATAGGAACGCTTTCAGCTTTGGGAACGAAAGGCTGAGACCAGGTTTCGGGAGGGAGGTAGGAGAGCAGAGGAGGTATGCTGGCCCCAAGTCCACAGGTCTCATACCCTGTGAGTGTTGGCCACTTCCCTCTTTTCTGTGGCTTTGTAGCTTTTCCAGCTTTCCCAGGGGCTGGGGATAGTGTGACTGTGTCTCCAAACACAAAGGCACAAGCTCAAAAGAATGACTCACCTATGGGGCCAGTCCCTTGGACTCGGCCCCTACAGCCCACATGTTAAGACCCGCCCACTGGAATGGAAAAAGGGAGAAGGAACCTGCAGAGGTAAAAATGGCTGGCTGGAAGCCCTGTGGGCTTGGGCGTGACAGGTGGGACCAGGAGAGAAGAGAGGAGAAAGGGAAGGCCATCGGAAAGAAGGACACACTACAAAGTTGCAGGACAGGCCACCCTGGAGCACTGCCAGTGGTCTCAGAGACACACACAGGTTGGCTTGAGGACTTGGAAGAACACACTACTCCTATCATTACCACACGCACACACACACACACACACACACACACACACACCGCCCTGTTCCTGGTTGGTTAGGGACGCCACTTAACCTCGGTGTGTCTGCCTCGCAATCTGTGAAATGGGATAATGACCCAGCCACTTAGCCACACACAGGCAGCAGCGTGGGTTAATTAGGAATGGCCACGCTGCAGGTGATTTTTCTCCAGTGATAATAGCTCTGAGAGAGAGGGCAATGTGCAGGAGTGTCCTAGTTGACAGAGAGCTGTTTCAGACTACAGCACAAACGATAGAAGAGCTGGAGCGCAGAGCAGGGGATGGAGTGGGGAAGTCTGGACAGAGAGAGGTACCTGGTCCAGCCTGTTTCTCTACTACTTTCTGATTAACATTCAAAGGCACCTCCATTAATGGTGGCCCAGAGGGTCAGATTAATCAAAGAAGTAAGCATTTCTCCTTCAAGTGCAATCACAACCATTATTTATGCTATTGAGACTAATCAATCACTATTGACTGGCTTCACTATTTTTACATCACTTTGGGGAATGGAACAAACAGATCTCCATCGTGCCCCCTCCCCTCCCGCCCCACCCCCCACCCCCACTGTGAGCAACTCCACACTGAGAGGCTGGAACTTTCTCCTCACCATGTAATGGAGAAATAAGGAGAGTTGTGGGGTTGGTGTTGAATTATTCACATGCAATTTCTATGTAAAGCTACCCATGATTTATGTTCTTATATTTTCTTGGTCAAGAGCTTAGGCACTTTTTAAATGGGCCTGTATCTCAGACATCCATCACCCACATTGTGGCGGGTTAGTGGGCGCTTGCTAATACGCCAGGACCATTCTGCTTATAAGGTGGTGGTAGATGGTGGGGGCAGTTAACCACAGAGCTGCCCGTTTGTCAGTTGGACAAGCATCCGTGCTTTTCTCTTCCTAGTTGAATGTGCAGCATTTTTCCTTTGCACAATAGAAAATGGGTAAGTGGAACAGTTAAAGTTAGAATCACACCCACATTTCAGGCAAGCAAATGAGCCTATGATAGGGGCTCTTGAACAACTTCCAGTGTGTAAAATTTTCTAAACCTATGTTTACTTCTATGAGCTCCTTTAATTCTTCTTGCTCAGAGAGCTAGGCTGAGGAGTTATTAGGAAGTCGCACCATCCAGTAGAAAGAGCAGATTTCAGCGTTGGAAAATGTGCTTTTGAATGTTGGGTTTGCTGTTTTCTACCTGTGTGTAGTAGTTTGAAGCTGTTATATACCCCAGAAAATCATGTTCTTAAATTTAACCCATTCTTGCGGGTGTAAACCCATTATAGGTGGGACCTCTTGAATTAGGTTATTTCAATTGAGATGTGCCCACCTCATTCAAGGTGAATATTAATCCTCTTACAGGAGTCTTTCATTAGAGGATAAGACACATAGAGATAAAATTAAAAGGCGCTCACAGAAAAATCCCAGAAGAGCTGAGAGAGAAAAACACTGAAGCCAGGAGCCGGAAGCAATTCAACCCAGGAGAGAAGAACCAGAAGACATTGCATGTGACTTGTTATCTGCCAGAGGAGCCCAAACTCGCTGGCAGGTGGTCTTCAGAGACCAAGTATCATCTTGTCGATGACTTAATTTGGAAATTTTTCACAGTTTCAGAACTTTAAACTTGTAAGTAAATCATTCCCCATTGTAAAAGCCAACCTATGGTGTGTATAATTCAATGGTAGAATTCTCACCTGCCGTGCAGGAGACCAGGGTTCAATTCCCGGCCCGTGCACTTCCCCCACCCCCCCAAAAAAAGTCAACAAATGGTGCTGCAATAATGGGATAGTCACATGGAAAAAGAAGGAAATGTGACCCCCACCATGCAGCATATAAAAAAAAGAGGCAACCCATTTCTGGTATATTCAGCTTTAGCAAACCAAATCACTGTGCAACCTTGGGCGAGTTACTTATGAGGCAACATAGAAGAGGTAGTGTCTGCACTTGCTTTGAAACAAGCTGTTAAGAGGCAGAAGGATGGGGTAACCAGCTCATCCCAGTTTTCCGAGGACCATCCTAGTTCTAACACTGGAAACCCATTGTCCCAGGAATCCCTGAGTCCTGGGAGAACCTGGACGGTCCATCACCCTACAAGAGAAGGAGTGGGGAAGGTCTCCAGGGAAAGCAGTGAATGAACAAGCAACCTCTACTCAGCTCCTTGAGTCTTCCAGGGTAGAGTGGGCAGGGACTAGAGATGCGGGGACAGCCTGGAAGAGGGGGCGAGGCGTGGATTTCCCTCTGTGGGCAGTGAAGATTGCAGAAGGGCAGCTGCGCGTGGAGGATGGAGGGGGAGACAAAACTGTAGGAGGCTACAGTCAGCAAGATGCCAGCTCAAATGACGCTGAGGCCAGCTCAGTTGAAGGAGATGGTCGCCATTAGAACATTTGCAGGGGCAAGAGACAGAAAGCCCAGCTCATGTCAACTCCAGCCACAAAGAGGCCTTGCTAGCCATGTCAGGGAAGCAGGCAGGCCTCACACTTCTGCCCCGTGTCCCCATGGAGAGCGCTCTTGCTTCCTGTGGCTGGCTTTTAAGAGCAAGGACAGTTTTTTTTCTTAAGAGCCCAGAAAATGACCCCTCGAGTGCTGGTGACCATCCCTAAGCAGATCCCAGATCAGCTTGGACCTGGGTGCTGGCCGGTTACAGCCAAGGGGCCAGCGGTGGCCCCAGACCAGCCAAGCCAGCTCTCCCCAGGCGAGACTCGCTGTGCAAGGTTGAGGGGGAGGCAAAGGGGACTCCCGGAGGCAAGACAAACAGCCAAAGCTCAAAGGCAAACTCTTTCTGAGGTTTTACAGGGGGCCCTGCAGGTTTTAAACTTTTAAGTTACTTGCCCAAGGTAGGAAGCTCCCACATGGTGGAAGGCAGGCTGACCGCAGCGAGCCTGGGCGTCTCGTCCTGCCCAGTGGATTTCTCCCACAGCCCATCATGGTTCTCAGTCCTGCCTGCAGATTCCTCCAGAACTCTCTCACAGGGCCCAGACCCTCCTCTCTCAGCTGGCTAAAACCAGCTTCAGAAGGGCCCCACCCAGCTGGGGGTGGCGAGGGGGTTAGGGTTGAGTCACCCACTATCCTAGTAGGAGGAGGGACTGGACAAGTCCAGGAAGTAGTCTTCCCAGCCCACAAGGCTGCTCATTTCCTCCCAGAAGCCCTCCCTTAGCTGACAGAGCCCTTTGCATACCCTCCATCATTTTTCTTACTCTATTGAAATTATATGAGTGGCCAGCCATCCTCCCACCCCACCCCCACCCTCACCTCCACCACAAGACCAGGATATTTCAAGAACTAATCTCAGGTCAAGCACAGAGGCTGAAATGTAGTTTGTTAGGTGCTGAGCTGGCCCACAGTACTTACAGAAATCAATTACTGTGTTCACCAATGTTAAGCCTAACTGTCATCTCCTCCCTTGGTTCCCTAGCTTTCTTCCAATTAAGAAAATGAATGATCCACTGAAAATCGGATGAAAGGTAGGATCAATAACAGCTTGCAAAGCCATGTATCCCTCATCTATCAATATGTGCCCTTACAGACACCAGGGCCATCCCAATGTCTTCGTCTCAAGTCCAGTTTGTCAACTTGGCGGATGAAAAGATTTGTCAGCCCTAAAACGCTTGCTGACTTTTAAAGCCCCTACTAAGATTCATAGCAGAGCAAGACAGATTTTCTGCTTAGTCCTGGAGCTTGCATCGTATTTGGCCGTTAAGCCAAGAGAAGAGCTTCCTTCAGATAATGGTGATCTAATGCTGACACCTGAAAGCCTTCTGCTTTGCAACCAGGTAGTTGCCAGGAACAAAACCCTCCTGGCTGGATCAACCCCACTTCCCGGGCCTGCATCGGGAACTGCTCTGAAACGCCACCGTTCACAGAACAGCATTGTCTGACGTCTCCGAAATCTAGAGCAACACATTCGCAAGCAATTCTGCCCTGATTGCTGTAACCTAGATGGCCAGGCTTTCTGCTGTACAGGGGGAAACTAATGAGATGGAGAGCCTCTCCCTGGTGCTAACCTGCTGGCCCGCTGCCTAACGCACCATGCCGGGACTTCTGGGAACGCCCCTGGATTGCTGACATGCCGGCTGCACTGGGACAGGCCCACATGTCTATCGACTGTGGTAGGATATGAGTGGACTGTAAAATAGAGCAGCAGGTGAAAGGAAGCCCTACGGGGAAGCAACTCAATGTATCCTCCCAGCAACTAGATATTAGCATTAGTGCTGTAATAGCCTCCTCTGGACGGCAGGCAAGCATATGCCCAAAGAGTATGCATTAGGGGTGCAGGGCCTGGAAGCAGAGAGACAAGCCACAGTCCCAGATTTCACTCACAGAGTGGGAAGCAAAGCTTCAGGCCGACCATCGGTGTCAGGGAGGGGAGTTATGTTTCATTCTAGGTTGCAGAGGGTCTTGTCATGTGTGCTGGTTTGAAAGGATGTATGTCCCATAGAAAAGCCATGTTTTAATCTAAATCCCATTTCATAAAGGCAGAATAATCCCTATTCAATACCGTGTGTTTGAAACTGTAATCAGATCGATCATCTCTCTGGAGATGTGATTTAATCAAGAGTGGTTGTTAAACTGGATTAGGTGACGACATGTCTCCACCCATTTGGGCAGATCTTGGTAAGTTTCTGGAGTCCTATAAAAGAGGAAACATTTTGGAGAATGAAAGAGATTCAGAGAGAGCAGAGCAAAATGACATAGCCACGAGAAGCAGAGTCCACCAGCCAGCTTTGGAGATGAAGAAGGAAAATGTCTCCCGGGTAGCTCCATGAAACAGGAAGCCAGGAGAAGAAGCTAGCAGATGATGCCGGGTTCGCCATGTGCCTTTCCACAATGAGAGAGGAACCCTGACCGTGTTCACCATGTGCCTTTCCAGATGAGAGAGAAACTCTGACTGTGTTCATCATGTGCCCTTCCACTTGAGAGAGAAACCCTGAATTTCATCGGCCTTCTTGAACCAAGGTATCTTTCCCTGGCTGCCTTAGATTGGACATTTCTATAGACTTGTTCTAATTGGGACATTTTCTCGGCCTTGGAACTGTAAACTAGCATCTGATTAAATTCCCCTTTTTAAAAGCCATTCTGTTTCTGGTATATTGCATTTCAGCAGCTAGCAAACTAGAACAGAGTGGTTGCCAATGCAATGCAGTAATTTTACTGAATTGAGTCCACAGTGGTTAGCAACAATGGGCAAGTGTTAGTCACTGGACTCATTCTCCACCCAAAAAGGGGAGAAGACAAAATAGATGGGAAATGAGACACAGATGACTTGTTCCTGTGTGAGTTCCAAATGCTGGCAAAAGGCAAGATGGAGTAAAGAGAGCTTAGGCAGAACTTCCGGAGGGTTCTCCAGATATGATTAGACCACTCTGGGCATCCTGTTGGCTCCAACAAGAGGCAGGCAGGAAACCAAGCTTGGTAGAAGGGGCCTAATCATTATAAATGACCACTTGCACATGTATATTCCTACCTTCCAGATGGGACATGCCTTGCTATCGGGTCTGGTTCTCTGTTGGGTTCAGGGTGGGCTGGCATTAAATAGAGCAAAACAGAAAAGAAAAAAAGTTCCAGCTTTGCCTCAAATCACTAACTCTTTCCTAAAGCAGAGTCACCCGAACTATTTTTTCCATTGTATTTGCTAAATTCCTATGAAATTCAATATCAATGGCAAACCTAACACCTGTCTTTCTCGCCTTCCTGTCAGCTGGGTTACAAGCCAGATGAAAGGCCTAGGGAGAGAGTGATTGTTGACTAAATCTTGGCCAGGTTCTATCTGGAAACACCACCACTTTTATCTGGCAACAAAGTCCCTTGCTCCGTCGGCTCAGTTGACTTTCCCAGAGTTGCCCAGTGTCTCGTGGCGAGCCGGCCTCTGGCTTCCATGCTCTCAGCTCTGGGCCTTTGGCCAGAACAAAGCTTATCACTTGAGCAGGAGAAGAAAGAGGTCTGTGATAGTCTCTGGGTCATCAAGATATGAAATATACCAACCCCACAGCACACAGACCCTTTGGCCTGTGCTGAAGAAACTGAAGTATTTTGATCAAGTCAAGGTCAGGGTTTGTGGTACCATCAGCTTTCTTCTGAAGCATGAGCAGAGTTCCTTCCAGGACCTCTGTAGAAAGCAGCTATAGGCACATGTGTCCTCTTTCAGGGGTCCCCCATCTCGGCACTATGCTCATTATCTCTAGCCATTGGCAGTAGATCTGAAGAGCTCTGCCCTTCCCCTAGATATTTTAGTCCTCATTTTACCAGCCTTCTTCTGAGTTCCGGAATATTGCTTCCTGCCTTTGCAAGGAGGAGCACTTTGACCCTAATCTGGAGCTTCCAGTTCTGGCTTTTAAAACCTCCAACTGATTGGACCAGAAGAATCCCCACATTGCTGCAGGAAATCTCTTTAGTTGATTGTAGATGCAGTCAGCCATAGATGCAGTCAACTGACTATAGATGCTGATATGAAATACTCTCACTGTAATAATCAAGCCAGCGCTTCTTTGATCTAACAACTGGACACCATAACTAAGCCATGTTGACATGTGAAACTCACCATCACACCCAGATTTTTGGAAAGGTAATATGAGAAAATGCATGGGATGTGCTCGGTGAAGAATCTCATACATGGAAAGGTCTCAGTACATGGTAGGCACATTAGTAGTATATGTATGAAGGGAACCATCCCTTTCCTATAGTCTAAAGGATATTGCTTCAGAGCACAATGATTTATAAAAGTCCTGTTTTCCCCAGAAGGAAAAACACTGCTATTCTGGTGGATTGATGCCATCTTCAAGCAGTTGCCAAGCTTGGGAAGCCTTCCCATATCTAAAGAAACCACATGCATAATTTCCATGACCGGAACTGGCAGCCTAAGCATTCCCACCAGCAGAACTGAAGGATCATATGAGTCACTGGGTACTTTGAAACATCAGGAAGCTGATCAATGGGAAAAATCTAGGATATGCTCTTTTAGAAACTTGGGCTGGTCTCTGCTCAGCTGATAACCTCAGACAGTGGGGGATAAGGGCTGGAAGGAGTGGTTAGTGAGAACAGACATCTTTCCCTTTGGTTTCACGCTCAGCCTATGTCTCATGCAGCTTTTCCCAGCACATAAACCACCACAATTCTTTCTGGTGCTACTGGTTGGGGAAAAAAAAAGTGAGCTGATTCTAAGACTCTTGGAGGGGATTTTAATGTTCCTTATTGAAGTACTGTATTCTGGTCTTCTTTGATGTAAGAAAGTCTTCTATTGAGTTCTATTACATTAAAATTTTCTTTCTTTCTGATTAACAAAAGACACAATTCTCTGTAGAAAATTAGGAAATTGCCCTTCATTTTAGTAGATGATATTTGTTCATTGAGTTTGTTCAAATATGGCCATATAGGTCTATTTCAGCAGAGGAATAAGTAAGAATAAAAACTGGTTAGTGCCAGTTATTAATGTGTAAGGGCTTTTATGAGAGGGGACAAAATGAGCCACCAAATTTGGGGGCACTTATTTTGAGAATAAGGCTGCATATTGAATTTCTTCCAGAGGCTTTGATGACAAAAATGATGTCAGGCCGTTTGAACCTCTTTACTTCATCAGTGGATTCTTCAGTATAGACTCAGCCTTTGTCAACCAAGACCCAGCTTCCAAGAGGTAATGAAAAACTGACAGCCCTTTGTACGTAAGGATACATATTCCTCCACAGCCATCATAAGATAAGATTCACTAAACTAATCAGAGACTGAGAGCTGTGATATTACTCTTCAAAACAGCAAGTTAGTCTCAACTATGGTAGCACAGAGTTGATTGTTTCCATCTTCACCCCATTGTAATCATCTTGGAAAAACAGCTAGAATCTTTTGAAGGTATGAGCTCTAACAGCAAGGAAGGAAAAAAACAGAGGCCCAAAGAAAGACCTAGCCAAATGGATTTACCCAGAATTGCCAAGGAGTTTGAATTTTATTTTAGTTTTTGATAGAAAATTCTAGAACACTGAGGCAGTGCTCAGAAATGTTGATGGGATGAATGAGTAAGCATGGTGAAAGCCTTCTGGTTTGATCCTCAAGCCTAGATAAAAAATCCATTGTTTATGAGCTAATAATAGCAAAGTCCAATGATGTCCAGATGCCCCATGGGCCATACCTAGGCTTCTAATGGGAGCCAAGTCCCAGGTTAGTCCAGTTGGATCAGCTGATCTGAGATGGAGTTCTGTGTCCCATGCCAAAGCAGAGTGCTCTCTAAATGTCTCCTTCCCTCTTATTTCTTCATTTCTTCATGCCATTACTGAAGTCACTCTTCTCCATCCGTTCCCACCTGCCATCTTTCTTTCCATATCAGTAAAGATGGATGGGCATTATGTTCCCTTGAGAAATAAGCCAAGATAATCATCAATGTCCTCCCTGATAAGCCCCAAAACCTTAAGAAAGCAGAAACAGTGTCTTAATCTTTTATTGAGCATTGGTCATAGAAAAGAGGAGCTGAGAAAGTTTAAGATTCATCACTTCTAAGAAACCTTCAGTAGGATTACAAGTGGTGGTAAGCCATCTAGCTTCTTAAATCCTACCTCTCTAGGTGAGATAGGACAAGACATCGTTATGGGAACATCAGGGATGACCTGTCTGTGGTCTGGCCTCATGGAGAAGGTAGTAGTACTTAATATGTCTTGATATAGTTGCCTTATTAATCAAAGGGAAGTCAGTCCACTACATCTTCAGTAATTTCAGTATTTCATGTCTAAACTCTGTCAGAGTTTCATTGAAAGATTGTCTAAGCAAACTTAGGAGGACAAAAAAACTTCACTTTTGTTTTTCTTGGACTGGGAATGTTTTCAGTCTGAAAAATAATTTACAAAGTGATCATAATATAAAATAAAATAACTTTCATATATCTCTGACATATTTTATAGCAGAACCATAAGTGATGACCTTTCAAAATTTGCTTCAATATTTGACCAGTTTTCACTGATTTTTATCATTATTCATTACATTTTAGAGTTTTCCTGCTATCTATGATAGCCAGTGGAAAAAAGGATTAAAAATGTATTTTAAAAATTCAACTAGATGCATAGATTGAGATTTATAGGCCTGACTTGTGGTAATATCACCCTAATGCTTTATCCTTACATAACACCTTTCAAAAAGGGATTGGAAAAAATATTTAAAACCGTAATTTAATTCTTATGGTGTCTATAAAAGAAGCTCTATAATCCCTGATTCATAAATAAGGAATCTAGGATTTAATGTAGTTGGATAACAAACCACATCCCTTTGTGGGCTTGTAGTACAGCTTCCAAAACCAAAAAGTTCAGAGTATAAACTGTGCCATTTACACACACACACTTGCACATACACAACCGCAATACAACACGAGGCAGAAGAAATGGGAGTTTTTGCTTTCCTTGATTAAGCAGAGAATATATATCTCTTGATATAGATTCATCTCTCTGCCTAGCTCCTGCCCCTCCCCTTCCCCTCTCCATGGAGCAAAGCCTTTCCCACCCCCATGGCTTGAAAAGCAGATCCTCAGTCACAGAATCTAGATTATACCACCATCAATAATAACACTTTCAGAGTGCCAGGCACTAGTCCATCACTTGCCAAGTGCTAACTCATTTGAAATCATCAGTTTGTTTTATGGATAAGGAAATGAAAACAAAGGTCACCGAATTGCTAAGTCACAGAGCCGGAGCTATGCAATCTTCCCACTTGGACTTCAGATTCTTTGAGTGGGAAATTGGACTTATGTTGAGACCAAACATTTGTCAATCACCTGTCTGGGGCTAAGCTCTGTGTTGGGCACTGGGAGGGGCAGTGCCAAGTGGGATGACAGGAAAGCATTTCAGGTGATATGCTAGATCCATACACCATCTGTTATGGGAATATGTAAGGGCTGCCCAACCCAGCCAGGACAGGGTTCATGGAAGCCATCATAGAGGAAATGATAGGAAGCTGAGTCTTCCATGCTGCATGAAGAAGGCCAGGCTGAGCAGAATGAGGCACATGGACAAAGCCTGATGCCTCAAACAGCATGGCATATAGGGTGAACCCTGGCAACTCCCCTTTATAGGGCTTGAAGTCTCAGATGGGGTTAGCTGGAGACCACCTGGCAAGACAGAGAGCAGGCCACAAGGAGCCTTAGATCCCATCTGAAGCAGATGTAGACAATGGGGCACCACTGAGAGATTTCATTTCTTGTTGGTTTATGTTGGGGGGAGAGCAGGGTAAAGGGTGGAGGGCACAGTCCATTTGGACTCTGATTGAGTTGCCTTTTGGAACCACCAGGCAGGGGTCAAGCGGTTCTGGGAGGAAGAGGTTCTAGAATCCTAACACGTGAGTGGTAGTCAGGGCATGGGAGAGGTGGGGAGAGAAGACAGACATGGACCCCACCTCCATCGTGGGGGCAGAGAGGGGAAAAGGAGAGTTGAAAAGAGTCTGAGAAGGAGCAGTGGAGCAGTTTTCAAAGGGAAAACCAGAAAGAACATGAATTGCATTGACCATTTACGAAAATGGGTTGGGTAAACAGCATCAAGTGCTGTAAACATGATGAATAAGAATGAAAAAAATGATTATTGAATTCAGCTACAGGGAGGCCAGTGGCATTGAAGAGACCCCTTTTAGCTGGATAGTCCAGGATGCAGGTTGAAAAGGGAATGGGAGGTGAGGAAGTGGGGAGAACGCGGAGGACAGCATGAGCTCTCAACGAGGCTAGGAGGCAGGGAGAGGAGTGTCCCATTCAAAGAACTGGTGCTTTGTTTGTTTTTTCCTAAGAGGAAAAAAATTATACTGCAGAGAAAGAGTTTGCAGGAACAGAGAGGATAAAGATGCATTTGGGAGAAGGGATAATCCATGGATTATCCATAGATAATCCCAGAACTTTGTCCCTGAGGAAGTGTGATAGGACCCAGGGCACAGATAGAAAAATTAACCTTACAGAGGAATGGGGAAATTGACGAGGTTTGGGAAGGATAATCACACTCCCATTCTCCTTCCCTCCATATTTGGAAACAACTGAGAAATCACATGTAAGAATCAGGCATTTAAAAATTGGATTTATTATGATAAAGCTACAAAGAGAGCTTATGGGGTCAGAGCCTTCCTTATAATGTCTTCTCTCCACCTCACCACAATAAGTACACGCCCAGTCTCCAGAGCTAACATCCCCTACCGGGCACAGGACAAGCTGGAGATTCCGCATCCAAAGCCAAAAAGAAAAAAAATATGTACCACGTGGCCAAGGAGAAGATGTTCAGCTTTGCAAGGTTGGCCACTCCAAAGAAAGAGAAAGAATGTGGCCAAACCACCATATTCCTTCTCCTCAACTCAACCAGTGGTGAGCAGGAGTAGGGAGGTGGAAAGAGGGACAGAAGAGGCTCTTCACAACTCCTAAATTCTTCCAAAGGGTAAGATTTCAAATTCGTAGATATAAGTTAGGAATGGGGAAAGAGATATTTTCCTGACACTTTGATATAAATTTAAAGGAAGACAAATGGGAAATGAGGTGTCTGTGGTAGATTGAATCATGTACCCTAAATTTAGACATGTTAATCTGTATCTCTGTGAGTGTGAACCCACCATAAATAGTATCTTTTGAAGATGACACCTTTAGTTTAGGTGTGGTTAACTGAAGCACAGTGGGTCTCAATCCAGGTTACTGGAAGCTTTATAAAGAGAAAGAAGCCAGACTCAGCAGAAATCCAGAAGAGAAGGAAGACAATGCCATGTGATGGAAAAACCATGGAACCCAAGGATTGCTGGCCAACCAAAAAGCTACCAACCCCAGGAAGAAGCTAGCCTTCCAGTTTCTGAAACCATGAGCCAATAAACCCTTCTGTGCAAGCCAACCCACTGGATTCTATTTGTCATAGCAGCCCTGGCAAACTAAGACAGGGTCCATGGCTATTTGTGCAGGAGTTGGTGTGTCAACCACCATCACAACCACAGTAGTTTCTTCTGTGAGTTCCTAGACTGCCCAGCACACCAACAGGCACTCAGCTTATATGACTGAGTCTAGTGCTTTCAGCATCACTGCTGGAGACTTTGTTTTTGACAGGTAAGACAACTGAAGCTCAGAGGTTCTATTCCTTGGAGGAAAGTGGACTGCAAGTCCCAGCATGTGTGGCAGAAAAGCCCATGATGGAGGTAGACGGCTGAGGAGCTGGAGAAGGATGGAAAGTGGTGTCATGGGGGCTGGGAGAGAGAGCCAACAAGAGGCCCATCAAAAAACTGTTGAGTAGCATTAAGTACCCAATGGAGACTGGAAACTCTGCACTGGTAATGGTCTGAATCCGTGTGATTGTTTCTGTTCAGCAGCCCAGGTTTAGAAGCAGAAACAGCAAAAAGTTGGATTGATCTAGGACTGCAATTTTCCTAAGCTAGGCAAGGACATTGAGGGTGATGCTCGCAGAGTGAGTGAAGAAACAGACGGTGGGGTCAAGGTACAGAGAGCGGTGGATCTCCATCCTGGCTGTGCATTGGAATCACCTGGGGAGCTTTAAAAATATATGAATGCCCATCTCTAGAGAGTCTGATTTAATTAATCTAGGTGGAGCCTGGACATAACAGGCTTGAAGCACTTAGTTCTCAAGGGTGGGCTCCATATCAGCACCATGGCCTGGGAATTTCCTAGAAATTCAAATTTATGGATCCCATCCCAGATCTGCTGAATCAAAACCTTGGAGAGTGAGGCCAGTCATCTGAGTCGTAACACAGACTCTAGGAGATTCTGATGCACACTAACGTTTGAGATGTGCTGGCTTAAAGGGTCAGAGGCTGGATTCTGAGAGGATGCAGTGGAATTTAAGACACTCAGAGTTGGAGTCTCCTGGGGATTAGAAAGGTCTAGGAGGGCTGGCAATGGAATCGAGATCAAGGTCCTGGGTGTTCAAGTGCCCCTGGCAACTGGGGAGCTGGGGAGCTGGTTTTATCATTGTCAACAATGAGCTCGTCCAGGTGGGACTTGGGAAAGGCAGAGCAGAGGAGGCCTATGGTGCAAGGGAAGTAAGCACATGGAAATGGAATTGTCAGGTAAATGCTGTGAGCAGAGACTTTCTAATGAGGTTGGAACAGAAAATGCTAGCCCTGCCTCTGAGCCCTGGGATACTGGTGATGCAGCATGAGTAGGCTCTCCTCTTGGTGGCTGCAAAGAAGCCATGTCCTCAAGAAGCATCAAGGCTCAGGTAGGGCCAGCAGATGGAGAGATGGAGCAGGTATTCCAGGAAGAGGCTGAAGGTGCCAAGAGCGTATGCCACAAAGCAAAGGCCCAGAGGTGAATGTGGCATGGGCGACTCCCCAGGGAGAAGAGCCAGGAGAAATGTGCTGGGGAGTGACAGCATAGAATGCTGTGGCAGGTGGAGAGCAGTGAGAGAACTGCACCCATAGCCACCTTAGCTCCTGCTATGAGGCCTTGGAACAGTGGCTCAACTTCTCTGGGCATGGTTTTCTGAAACCCTGTGAAATTGGAGTGGTGATCATGGGAGCAAGGGTGTGGATGTGAGATGCGGCAGAATCACCTTCTC
>PVIY010037924.1:0-24288 GCA_004026745.1 Myrmecophaga tridactyla | reverse complement strand
CTTATGTAAATGTCACAGTTTGTTTAGTCAACTGTCTGTTGATGGACATTTTGGCTGTTTCCATCTCTTGGTAATTGTTAATAATGCTGCTATAAACATTGGTGTGTAAATGTCCATTTGTGTCCTTGGTCTCGTGTCCTTTGAGTAGAGACAGCATATAGATGGGTCCTGTTTTTTAATCCATTCTGCCAGACTATGTGTTTTGATTGGAGAGTTTAATCCATTAACATTCAATGTTATTACTGCATGGGTAGTACTTTCTTCTACTATTTTGCCTTCTGGATTTTATATGTCATATCTAATTTTTATGGAGTATATTTAATAGTAAGATTTTAATACTGTTTCATTGGTTGTAACAAAGGGACCATACCAATGCTAGGTGTCAATAATGGGGTCAGAAGGTATGGGGTATTTCTTTTTGGAGTAATGAAAATGTTTTAAAACCAATTGTGGCGATAAATAGACAACTCTGTGAATATACTGTAAGCCATAGATTGTACCCTTTGGATGGACTGTATGGTGTGTATTTCAATAAAACCACTTTTAAAAAAAGAAATACTTGCTACTAAAAAGTGGTATGTCTACACATCTCTCTCTCCCTTGATCAGGAGATAATTATTGGGCTGTTAAAGCCACTGAAGCTGGGCCTTGGCAAAGCAGTGTGTGCTGCTGTAGGAGTACCAAAGGGAGCAGAGAAGGCCCCAGTATTTGTCCTATAAAGTGCCCCCTCCACTCTTGCAAGAGTCAATGAGTGAGGTCAACATGGCTTCCAAGTTCCCCGGGAAATAGTCCTGGTCTTCTCGGCTGCATTCAAAAGCAAACCAAGAGACCCCGACTCAGCATCTGCTTCTCTGCTTATGGCTGTTTTCCTACTTTATCCAGCCCAGATCCCTGCCAGAGGCTCAAATGACACAAACTCTATAAAGACTGCAATTCTTTCCCCATGAAATATAGTAATTTCTCTTTCTTTGAGCAATTGTTTATTGAGCACCTACTTGTATCTGGTGCTGCGCTAAGTGCCGGTTTTACTCCAATATTTATTTATTGAGTGCTTACTACATCTTGGGAACTGGACTCCAGTGCTGTGGGAAATACAAAAGACAAGAAAAGTACATTCCCTGTAGTCAAGGAGCCTGCTTTCTGGTAAAGGGCTTGTTAGACTGCGGCAGTCCTTGTGAATCAAGGGTAAAAGCAGAGCGCCTGAAGGGCTCTAAGGGTCTTTAGCCATTCATGTTTTGGGAGTAGAAAATAAATGTCTTTTAATTCCAGGGAGCCTGTGGAAGGTATATGCAGTCAGATTCCTGCAAAAAAGAAACAGAAGTACCAGGGATGAGATTATCTCTCAGAATGAGTAATTGCTTATAGCAGACATAATCAAAATGTGGAATGAAAACAAAGAAAATATTTCACTCTAGCTCCGGGTGAGTTTTTTTAAAAAAAAATCAAAGCTAGTTCATTCTTTTTTCCTTGACTTGCTACTCACTCCAGATTCATCCTACCATTGAGGTTAGAGGACTTTGGTCAATGAATCACACAGGCTTCTCTTAAGTCAAAAGAAAAAAAAAAGAGAGTAAGTTAGAAAAGAGAGGATGGCTGGGAATTGTGACACAGAGGAAATGGAAACCACTGAACTATGCTGTCTGCTTAAGCAGATGAGTGAAAACAGCTACTAGGGAGAAAGGGACGAGAGCTCAGAGGGATCAGGAGAAATCTCTTGACATAGAAGATAATAGTCCCAAACAAACAAGCAAAGGCAGAAATGGGAGCTGTCATTACCCCCAACGCTTTCCAAGAGGGGGCCCTGGAGGGGAGAAAGATGAGCAGTTCCTGCTTTAACAGGTGCTGATGGCCAGGACCCTGCCACTTTCCCCATGGGCTGCCAGAGTTCCTGCCCACCGCTGACTCTCCCTGCTCCAGGGCAGTGGCCACCACGGCTGAGCACCCTCGGGACCTGGAAAATGCTGCAGAGTGGCCCAGATCTCCTCAGAGGGCCACGACAGGTCTGCCTCCGAAATCAAGGCCACCTGAGGGCAGGAACTCTATCTTCAAGTTCCTTTGATATTCCTTAGTAGTGTAGCTCAATAGCAGCCCCTGAATATTTGTTGAGCACTTTGTCAGCTGACTGATTTTTCTCTGCAGTTTTCCTCAAACTGCTGACCAGAGACCACTGCTGAGATCTCAGCATTGGCTTTCCAGGTTTTGTGAGAAGAACAGCACACAGACGCTTTCTCAGAAACAGGAAGTTCCTCACAGGTGTACTCAAAGGAATGCACATCGGAGTGGGAGAGAGATACCCTGACCAAATCACAAATAACGTTTCAAGAGGACTGCTGAATACACCAAAGCCTTTTCCTAATAATTGATGACTCTCATAAGCATCAGGCCTAATTCTATAGTCATATTAGGTCTGCCCATATATTTTATTTACTTATTTATTTTATTTTATTTTTGTATGCTGTATGGCAGGGGTCACATTTCATTCTTTTCCCATGTGAGTATTCCCTTATTGAAGCACCATTTACTGAATTTTTGTTTGTTTGGTTTCTCGTTTGTTTTTTTTGGGGGGGGGGAGTGCATGGGCTGGGATTAAACCCGGGTCTCCCACATGGCAGGCGAGAGTTCTACCACTGAACTACCCTCGCACCCCCAGGTCTGCCTACATAGTGACTTACTTTCTACATTTACCACTTCTCTGTGCAAGAATCTGACACTTTAGTGATATGTCAGAGCAGAACGTCAGCAAAGCACCCAGTCAGCCAACGTTGCATCATCAGCACCCACATTTTAGTAAGTGATTTCATATCAGGTATGCGATTCAAATTTAATAAGATCAAGAGGAGAACAAAATAACGTTATCAGGAAGAAAAATATACATTTGTTTCTATTAATCAAATTTATGGCTGTTTATTTTCTTTCTATTCATCTTCCACCATTCATGGAAGAGGTTAATGCAGACTTTTCCTCGGCTTCCCATAACAAGTAAAAACTGTTTTCGAGAAAGCAAAACTCACGCTTCTCAACTGTCGATTTTTCTGGTTCTCTCTGACCTTGACTAGGAAAACAAGCAGGAGAAAGAGAGGATGATAGTTCGTGAGGATGATGACATGTGAGGTCAGCATGCTTTTGTCCCCTGATAAGGAAAATGGGAGCTGCAAGGAACTGAAACGTCCAATTCAGGCAGACTTGAAACTTGTGCTCATGACTTATGAGCCCCCGCCTGGCTCCGCAGGCCCAGGCAGGTGTTCCTCCCCAGACGAGGTGTCTGCTGGGCTGGGCGCAGTGCCGAGCCCGGCCCGGGCACTTCAATGGAGAAGCTCTTCATTCCTGTGAAAAGTTTACTAAGGATCGGCGTAAAGAGCCTTGACTCTGGGGACAAAGGAACCTGGAATCAAATCCCAGCTCTGTGTGCAGCCTAGGGTGCATTACTAAGCTAAGAAGACTTGCTTTATTTATCTGTGAATTAAGAGTGATACTACCTCCCAACTTCATGGGCTTTCTGGCAGGATTACATGGGCTATTGCATGGAAAGTGCAGAGCCAATGCCTGGCTTACAGTAGAGTCAATAGTGATGGATTTATTATTATTGTGGTTATTATAATAAAAATGACTCTGCCCTTATCTTCCTCTATAGCACCATATTGGATAACTTAGGAACTTAAGGAAAACAAACATGCACACACATACAAAACCTAACCAGTACACAAAGGAAATAAAAAACAATAACAGAGTCACAGTGTCTCTGTTTTACATCTGAAAGATGCCATGAGGCTGTTAACAATCAAAGATTTTTATTGATCACTTCCTGCATGCAATATATAATATCAGGCGCCATCAGAGAAATACTAACTTCTATTCTAACCCCAACGTTTATCGAGAGAGCCATTTTCAGAAGCTTCGGAAAACAAAATGTGATTTTTGGGTTGGCCCTCCCCCTCTGGATATGTTGTGGTATGGATGCATTTCAATCTCTTGTATTTATGCAACTGAACTTTTAAAAATGTGTTTGTAGTCTGTGCAGCCATCTCGGACTGTGCCTCGTGGAAGTTTTCCAGGCAGCCGAGCCTCGTGACTCTGCTCTTCGCACAGCACTCTCCATTCACCCATGTTATACTCCATCCTGTTAGATTCGTCTCTTGATCCTCCTGGATCCCAACTTAGTCTTCCACTGTGCCCACTGTCACCCACAGCCCTTGTGGCATCTGTGATGTGGCAGGTATGGCTTTGGTAGCTTCCTCCAAGTCATACCACACCAAGGTGGCACACGGATAGGAAGCTTGTCAAGACGGTCAGCTCAAATTGTTGGACATCCCTAAAAACTTCTGCCATGGTAAGACTACCAGCCAGCACGTGCTTGTCCTGCTTACTCCCCTGCTCCCTGTCACTCCCAACGAGCCATTCTTTCTTTACTCTCTTGCCACCATGTCTGTGGTCTGCACAGGTAGAAAGCTGGGCCCTGAAGGTGGGAAGTGGGTGAGGACAATACAGCGAACACAGGACATTCTATGGTGGGGTGTGTTTGAAACAACAAAGCTGATAGAAACGAGGCCAATGAAAATCCACTCTGGGAAATACTGAGCTAATGGACTGCTGAGCTTCCAGTTTGTGGAAGAAGATAAAATAGTAACATTTGAAAGAGTAAATAATTTAGTGTTGAGCCTGCCCTTCTCACCTACTAATATGTTCCAACTGGCTGGTGGACCCAGGATCTATCAGAAAACACAGCTTCACCAGTTAGCTTCCAAGCAGAGTTAGCCCCATGAAAAGGTTCCCGTGTCAGCTCCCCTGGGATGCAGGCGTAGTGAAAAAGGCATATTTCTCTTATATAGCCTGTCATCAGGGAGGTGGTGACTCTTCCTTTGAGAGAGACAAATATTTAATCCCAGGAGGAGTCTGAAGCCTGGAGTTCAGAGTCCATCCACTGACCTACTCTCCAGCACATCACCTTGGCCCCTCATCCTCCCCTAGATACCAGTTGGAGGAAATTAGCATCCTATTTTCAAAGCCTATTAAACATATTTGAGGAACCTTCAGGGAACACCCCTTAAGAAGGTGCTGAAATGGTGGAGGTGCCTGTAATTTGGACTCTCTTCATAGCTCAGACATCCTCAGAGGTGACCTTGGGAGAGGCAAAGAGACATAATAAAGCAAATCCAAAAAATAAGAGGTGGAGAACAAATGTTCTTTCCAATCTCCACACCCACCCCCATACTTTAAAAACAAATGCCTTATTCTATCTACACCAAAGTAGACAAAATATAGCATAATAAACACCAGTGTACCCCAACCCTAGTACCAACAATTATCAACTCGTGGCCAATATTGTTTTATCTCTATTCCCCAATTTTCCCTTCACAAATTATTTTCAAGCGAATCCCTGCCATCATAACATTTTATCTGTAATATTTCCATAAATACCTCTAAAAGACAAGGATTTTTTTAAAAATGCAATACCACTATCCTATCTAAAACATCCACAATAATTCCCCAGTTCTTCCCATACCCAGTTAGTGTGAGGTTTAAGGAAGCTTTTCTGAGGCTATGGTGGACGCTCCTGGGAGGCTCTGAGGACACTCTGGGCACGTAGGGGGCTCTGCACATCCTGTATTGGTCTGCTGGGTGGAGTGAGATTCATTTCATGTTGCATTTACACCTCCCAGCAGAGAGAAGCACGCTCATGAAAGCATTTCCCTGATTTCTGGAGCCACAGGCAGCTTCAGAAAGCCAAACACTTTTGAATGCCACAAGGACCAGTCTCACTCCCAGCCTCAGGACAGCTGAGCAGTCCCACCTCCACGTGGCCTCCACCCTGCTGGAGTGTCCCTGGAGGGAGCCAGGATGCCGCCTCAGCCCTGCTGGGTGAGGGCCGAGGTGGGGCAGCAGAGAGGAAGGCATCCGCAAATGTGAGCTCTTCCACCTGCCCTGCTTTTTGCTCTCGGAACCAGCCACAGCTAAAATGTTAGTGAGTGCTAAAAGCTTCTTCCACCTTGGGCAATGATTTGGCAAAACAGATGTGTAAATTACAAACTGTATATCAGGCACTGTGCCGTTTACAAAGATAAATGGACAGATGTCCCTGTCCCTGTCTTTGAGAAGTTCAGAATCTAATGAATGCAGACAGATAATGGGCTAAGTGCAAATAAAATGCTGAGTGGGCACTGAGGGAGGAGCAACTGGTACCTGATTCTTCCAGGAAAGGTGTTGGTGGTGTCGGACCTGAAAGATGAGATGGATTATACCAGGCAGAGAAGGGCAAAAAAGGGTAGTCAAGGCAAAGGGAACAACATGAGCAAAAGCATAGAGGCAGGAAAGCATGGGGCGTTTAGGGGGGAAAGGAAGAATCTGGTATTGCTGAGTCTGAGAGCCAGTGGTGGGGAGGGACAGGAAAAGAGCCTGGACAAATGAGCTGGGCCAGCCCATGCAGGGCCTCTGAAGCCCAGCTTTACTCCGGAGCAGGTCCTGGGGAGTCACTGAGGGCTTCTAAGCTGGTGAGCGACTCACATTGAGAGGATCTCAGGCCTGCCCAGCCAGTAAAGGAGGTATTCGGTGATGGACATTTCGGCACATATCATGAGTGACTTGCTTCTATGTCTACCTGGGGTTGCTTTTTGGAGGAGCTGGAAAGAGTGAGGAACAAACAAGGAGACATTATTCTGGAGCATGTTTGGGCAGGAGGGTAGTGGTGTCAGGTCTGGCTCAGCGCCCAGAGTCAGCAGCTTCCTCCCCCTTCTGCTGTGGCTAGGAGACCCAGGCTGCGGTCAGGCTGTGCCCCCCACGGCCCCGGGAACAGGCCAGAGGCCCGACAGGAGCAGGTGTGCAGCTCTGCAGCAATTTGGTGTAAGGCGTCAAGTCACATTCGCTGCCTGTGTCCTGCTCTGATGGCCATGACCTGGCAGCCTGCCCATTAGAAGGGGGCCTGCCTGGCTCCTGCCAGCCCACCCTCACCGCAGCAGACCTGTAGGCCAGGCCCTGAGCACCACCTGCAGACACACTTCTTAAGCTAAACGCCTGCTTGCTCGGCCCGCTGATTCCTGACAACCCTGGGATTCTCAGCAACAGTCACAAATTGATGGCAACTGAATATTGGCTGAGGGTGGTGCTGTATAAGCCGGGCCAGTCTCAGGGTCCTGTCTGGTGGCCAGTGTGACGAGCACCCTTCTGGACCCCTAAGCAGCTTGATGCAGTGGAGAGTGGCCCATGTGCTGTCCCAGAAAAGGTGCTGCTCCCCCACTTATCCTTAACAAACTTTGCTCTCCTAATTTCTGTTCACTTCTCAAACTTATTGTCCCCTGCATGCCTCAGTGCCCCCCATAAATCTCCCTAACAAGGCAGAAAGTTAAATTGTCATTTTTTCAAGTGTCCAGGTGTAGGAGCTTGGAGCTATGTAGCCCAGAAAACCATGTTCTTAACCTGAATACATTCTTGTGGGTATGAACCCCTGGTGAATAGGTCCTTTTGATGAAGCTATTTCAGTTAAGGTGTGGTCCAAGTGACTCAGGGCCCTGTTACTGAAGGTCACAGAAAGAGAAAAAGACACAGGGAGCAGCTAGAAGCTGGACGTCAACGGAATTGAGAAGCCGGGAGACAATGCCATGTCTGCTGCCATATGACAGAGAAGCCAAGAAGCAACAACCACAGGCAGCCAGGCCCAGAATGCCACATCTTCTGGGAGAAAGCGTCACCTTGAAAACGCCTGGATTTTGGACTTCTAGCCTCAGAGCTGTGAGCCTATAAATTCCTATTGTTTAAGCCAACTCATTGCAGGGTATTTGCTTTAGCAGCAGGAAACTAAAACACCAGAGTGGGAAGGTCATTTATCTTCTGAGTACAGATATGGGCAGGGAGTCGGGTCAGGAAGGAAAAATAAGACTGGAGGTGGTTGAATTTATTTTCAAAACCAGATTTCTGGTCCCATGGATTCCTGGTACCACTGGTACAAGTATTCCAGACAGAACTGTTCTAAAAAGGCAGATAGAAATAGGGCAGTGAAAACTATTCTTGCCTTGAACGGAAAATGAAGTTAGTGCCTATGAGTGACTTGTTTCTCATTTGCTTGGGAAAGAGATTGTCTAGAGAATTTGGAAACCTACATTCCATTTAAGAAAGCAGCCCAGATTTCTGCTGACAATCTGTTTGGCAGGGGGTAGATTTTGTGTTTCTTTGCCACGTGAGCTCATTTTCTGGATGACACACTTACACAGCTCTAATTTTAGACACCAACAGTACTGCACCTTCAATCACGAAACTTTAATTACCATTGACTGGGTTTTGCGTTTTTGTCTAGGATGCATTTTAGAAAAAGACAAGGCCTTCCTTCTCTGACCAGTGAGTGCCACCAGGGACTGTGTTGGTTAAATATCTTTCTCTAGGATCTGCAGTCAGCTAGGTCTGTGCTTTGGGAGTTGCAGGAACTTCAACTATGGAAGCCCCACGTTTTGGTTTTATCAGAAAATGATTGTGGTTGGATTTCTCCTGAGCTCTCAAAGGCTTTGAGTCTTTGACCCAATGTTGTGGACATAATTAAACTTCTTCTTACACAGAAAGCTTACATAACATAGCAAATTTGGGCAATATAAGAAAAGTTAGGCAAAGGTTTTGTAGTTAACTGAAGTCCTGATGTATTGGCTTAAATTACACAAGTTAAAAAAGCGTCTGGGTCTGTGAGTTGAATAAGTTGAGGGCTGTCTCCCCTTTTGGGGTTCAGCCAGAGCACAGGCGGGACCACTTGTCTCACACCCCTCATACACGGCCATCTTATTGTTATTTGAGGCTTCATCATTTCAGCAAGATTGCAAATATTTTTGAGATTAGCAATCATATATTATCCTTGTCTTGCCCACATCTCCTAGCAGAGTGAAACAGTGATTTAATGATTGAAGCAGTGACTAAATGATTGAGGGCACACGTGGTTATGCTAGAACTGTTTTTTTGGAGGGGGCATTCTTTTGCTTAGTCACCTTCTGTTCTGGGTAGGGAAGAAACTAAGTTCCATGAAAACACTCAGCCTAGCCGAGTAGACTAGTGAGGCACTGAAATTCATCAACAGGAGGCCACTGAAGAGCTAAGGCAGTTCTGATACGAGAGTTATGAGACAACGGTGCATGAGTTACACACAGTGGATTTATAACACAATAAGATTTTTTTTTTTAGAAGGACAAAACTAGTGACTGGGGGTGTTTCTGATGAAGAAATAACCGTGCTAACTTCACTGCTTTTTAAACATTAGCATCTGTGAATTGCACAGGCTCAATATGAAGCAGACTGCCTGTATCCACTGAAAGCCATTCTGGCATGAGAAACTTCTCTCGCATAAAGCAAAACAGATGTGTGAGAGGGAAAAGCAAACTCTCTTATGGGTGTATCAACATTTGGAATTATATAGTTACCTCAGGAACTAAATATTGTGTGAAGCAATGAATGTAAAATCTTGACCATATTGTGTCCCTAAAAACTCAATATAGAAAGCAAAAAGCTAGTATCTGGAAAAATACTAATTATTAGTGCAGTTGAAAAACTTAACAGCGTATTCATGTTTCATCCATATATTTTTTAAAAAAAACCTGGAAGTTATCTGCCAACTGAACTAACCCTGCACCAGAGATTAATATTCAGAATTTTTGGCCGAGTGCTGCCTGGAAGATATGAATTCAGATCCACTTGACTGTTCGAGGGATTAGAAAAAGAACCCCATTGCTGCATGTGATTCCAAGGCAGGAACGAGGACACTGGTGTCCTCATATAGGGATCCATAAGCAAATCAGTTTGGAAGAAGGAAAGTGCCCAAAGGCTGCAGCACTTGAGGTGCTGGTCAGTATTTACAGAGCTGTAGCCAGGTGCTCAGTTGTCTGCTGGGTTCTGGGAGGGGCACAAGAGAAGCACAAGCAAGGGCACAGGCAGTGAGCTGAGAAATCAGACAAACTCATTTTGCTGTATCATTCTCATTCTCTCTCTCTCTCTCTCTCTCTCTCTCTCTCTCTCTCTCTCTCCTTCTCCTGTGAACATTTGAGAGCAGGTTGCCCAAATCATATTTCTTGGGCATGTAATACTTCCTCAACAAGCAGCCATCTGAAACCAGGCTGGGAAAGTTGTGCAGAGAAACTTCAAATCTGATCTACATGTAAAAAGTATAAATGTAATGGTTAGTAATGGTTATGCAAAAATCAACATCTATTTGGTAGAAATAAATGCTAATGTGATGAAAACAACCCAGTATTTGACTGGGTCACATGACAGAGACAAAGTCACAGGAACATTCTGTTCGGATATATACACAGGCACACACTTGCATATTAGTTGTACCTTATGTATATAGAGGGCTCAGCATTGTACTGGGCACAAATCAGTAAAATAATAATTCATGATGATGACTTAAAAAGCGTAAAATATGTATGTGTACATAGAAAGAATAAAGGTATTTTCACTAATGGTTTTCCTAATCAGGTTGTTATACAAATTAAACTTTGCATACAGTCTCTACCTGAAGCCACACAGCAATTGTTTATTATTCAAGAAAATATAGCAGGGTACTCTGAGAGTCATGCAGTACTACACAAATCTTCATTTTTCTCATTTTGTATTTATTCTGAATATCAGCAAGAGAGGGTTTTCTTCTGATTTCACTAAATATAAAATATTTGCAGAAATTGTATTCCAGTATTCAACGCTGTTTGAATGAAAAAGATAAATTATAAACCATAAGTCTCAAACACACTCAGATAAGGATACTTAGATAGTGATCCATTTAAAAAGAATGGGCTGCAAATATAGGTTTTAGGAATAAATGTAGCTCCACATTGCAAAAGGATGATAGAATGTTCTCACATTTAATTTTGTGACCACTTCCCCTATTTCACTGATTTGTAGTACAGTTTGAGATGTCTGTACACCAGCCACTTCTGAAGGAAAGTATACAGAACATAAAAGTATAAAAAGGAAAATGTTCATTGTTAACGAAAGGCTCTGGCATCTGAACTTAATAACCAGATGCCATTTGGAGTCTATACAGTTTTCCAACGATATAGATATTTAAACAAATCATTATATAAACTCTGCATGTATTTCAACTGATTACTCTATTTTTTACAAATAAATGTGCAATCTCTTGTAAGATATTTTTTAAAACAACCTGATAAGGAAGAAGAACCAGGACCTGGTTCAAGAGGGGTCATCAGTGGAGCAATGAGGAGACACCGATTCAGTTTCCCCCAGGGCCTTTAAGTTCTCTGCCACTGCCTAGTCCAGCATGCCTTTATTCAGAAACTTTCCCTACCTCAGTTGTCCTCTTCCCTCTAACGGCCCAGTTGAAACCCAATCTCCTTTCTGAAATCTCCTAAAAACTCCATTTAAGAATATTCTTCCTCTCCCCACACAGTACCCCATTTATTCCTCATTTCTCTATTTGGCTCTTTAACATCTATGTTGTATTAATAGGTGTCCTGACATGTCTACATCCTATTTCCCTAAGTCAATTACAAGCTCTTTGAGGGACAAGCGTGGTCCCAGAAACATCAGAATTGCCTGGGAGTTTGAGAAAATAGAGTTCCAGAGATCCTGCTTCAGCATATATGGAAGAGGCCCCGGGAACTCACTTTGTAACTGTTATTTTGAAGAATTTCAGACTTGCAGGACATTTGCAGAAGTAATACAAACCCCATACAGAGAACTCCAACTTATACCTTGCCCCCTTGATACTCAGGTCCAACAATTTTAACATTTTGCTGTATCATTCTCTCTCTCTCTCTCTCTCTCCCTCTCTTCTGTGAACATTTGAGAGCAGGTTGCCCAAATCATATTTCTTAAGCATGTAATACTTCCTACATTTCCTGTGAACAAGGATATTCATTTTTATAATCATCTTAAGTGCAGTTATCAAATTCAAGAAATATAACATTGATATAAAGCTTACATTCTATATTACAATATTTTCTCATGTCCCAATAATATCCTTTTGAGCCTTTTCTCCCACATCCGCAGATTTCATCCAGTATCATAGATTGCACTTAATTGTCATTATTTCTTTAATTTCTCCTCCTTTTTTAAAAAAATTGTGGATACATTTATACAACATATAACTTCCCATCCCAGCCCCTCCTAAGTATGCCATTCGGTGGGATTAATCACTTCACGATGTTGAAGAACCCTCACCACCATTCATACCAGAATTTCTCCTTCACCCCAAACAGAAACTTTACACCCACTTTGCATTAATTCCCTATTGGCTCTACCCTGGCAATCGCCTTCCCACCATAACCTAAACTCTACTTTCTATTTTCTTTGTGGTTACCATGGGGCTTAATTTTCTCTCTCTCTCTCTTTTTAGTTTTTGGGTGGGGCTTGAATTTAACATTCTAATTCTACAGCAGTCTTCTTTGCTTTGACACCAAATTAACTTCAAAGCATTTATAAACTATGTTCCTATACTCCTCCATCCCCCTACTTTTATGTAGTTCTTGTCACAAACTACATGTTTATACATTATGAGTACAAAACCATTCATTTATCATTTCATTTTATGCATTTGCCTTTTAGATGGTGTATGAAAAAAAAGTAGAGTTACAAATCACAGATACAACAGTACTGGTATTTCTGTTTACCTATGCCAATATCTTTAACAGAGATTTCTACTTATTCACATGACTTCAGCCAATTGTCTAGTGTCCTTTCCTTTCACACTGCAGAACTCCATTTAGCATTTCCTGAAGGGTCAGTCTAGTTGGTGATGAAGTCCCTCAGCTTTTGTTTATCTGGGAATGTCTTAGTCCTTCCCTCATTTTTGAAAGATAGTTTTGCCAGATACAGAATTCTTGGGAATTATTTCTCTGATTATTCTCTCTGCTCTGTTGTTCTCTCTTTCTTCTCCTTGGGGACTCCCACAATGTGCATATTGATATGTTTGATGGTGTCTCACAGGTTCCTCAAGATCTGTTCACTCTTTTCATTCTTTCTTCTTTCTGGTCCTCAGACTGGATGATTTCAATTGTCTTATCTTCAAATTCACTGATTCTTTCTTCAGGCAGCTCCATTTTGCTGTTGATACCCTTTAAGGGAATTTTAAATTTTGTTACTATGTTCTTCAGCTTTGTGTGGTTCTTTTTCCTAATTTCCTTCTCTCTATTGATGTTCTCTTTGTGGTTATCTTATCATTTCCCTGATTTCCTATCATTCTTTGTCCATGTTTTCCTTTAGCTCTTTGAGCACACTTAGTACTATTTTCTAACATCTGTCTCTGGAATGTCCTAGGTCTGATCCCTCTCATTGATGGTTTCTATGCTTTCATCTTATTCTTTGCCTGGGTCATTGCTTCCCTGTTTCTTTGTATGTTTTGTAATTTAGAGTCTGAGGCATCTGAGCTTGTATCCTGCTAGTGTTTTGAAAGAGCTTTCCTTGATGCCATTAGCTAACCAAAAAGAAAGAAAGAAAGAAGACTAACAAGAAAACACCTTTCCCAATCTTTTTATATTGGCCTATTCTGAGTGCTCTCCATTTTCATGGCTTATACACACAGTAAGTTTAGAAAATAGCTCTAGGTCAAAGAGTAAGAGCCTCCCTGATCTTTTCAACCTGGGCCTGCCTGTCTTATGCATGCATGTGTGGTCCTAAGGAGGTGCCCCAACCTCCATTTACACCAGTAGGAATGTTCCTCTTACCAGGAGATAGTTTCCTTATGGTTCTGGGCACTGGAGTGTATGTCCTACAGTGAGTAGCCCCTTGCCCCAGGCAGCCATGTGACTGACCTCCCACAGAGTTCTGTAGGACAGCTTAGCAAGCTGAAGGCAAGTTCGGGGACTGGGAGTCCTTCAGCCACCGCTGGACAGATTGGGCCAGGCATACATGCTCTCAGTATAAGCACAAAGGTTACTTGGCTCCCTCTGGAACCAGGACCAGGGGACCCAACTTGGATACGCTAAGCTGCTGAGGGAAGGGGCAGGGCAAGGCAGGACCCCACAAGTTCCTACCAGTTTTCAGTGGCCTTTTGCTTGATTCAGCATTCATCCTGTTACTGACTATAACTGTTTTTTTGACTTTGACAAAGATGCTTCTGCCAGTTTTTGCTGGTAACTCAAAGCTTCTGTGGGTGGGACGGAGCTCTGAAGCTTCTTACTCTGCCATCCTGATTGGCACCTAGCTCAGAAGCTGTATTTTTAACATTCTGCCTAGGTGATTCTTAGGTACACCAAAGATTGAGAATCTTTGTATACAATAATCATGTACAAGGACTAATAAAGTGCTGTGAATATAGTTGGTATCAAGAAGTACTCGTTGAATATATAAAGGTCCATATCATTTAAAAACCTTAAACTAAAGCAAACCAAACCCCAGCAACAATGACCAAATCAAACAAACAAAAAAAATCAGTGTGTAAAATGAAAGGAATTAGATTGACCTAGTCTTATGTCTGTAAGTTTAATCACAATCCAATGATCTTATCATGGAGTTGATTATACATAAAGTGTTATTTTAAAAAGAATTCTCATTTTCTGGTCTCGTGGTTGCTGAATAGGGCAAACCATGTCCCCTAAACTAATTAGGAGATCATATGGGTGCCTCCTGCCTCTCTCCCCTCTTTTCCCTATTGCCTTTCTCCAAGACTCATTTCTTTGTTTTCCTTTTCATCGCTATTGCTCCTTCACTGCTTTTTGTCTGTCTAGGAAACTGACTGCTTTTCACCCATCTCACTCTGGCACGCAGGTTCATTGTAAAGAGGGAGCAGCCTGAAGACTGGGGCTTCATCAACCTTTCTAGTGTCTATGTGCAATTATAACAGGCCAGTCCTTTTCGTGCTATGGAGCATGGCTTGGCAAAGAGAGGGCCTGCTGTGCCTTTGTGTTAACAACCTGCAAAACTGCATGGCAGCCTGCCAAAGAAGGGTGAGGAAAGGGTCTGACCCTACCATCCTTGCTCCCACATTATCCTGGAGATGGTTTTTCCAGATCTTCTGTTTTCATCTGACTTGGCTCTCCTTTCTTGGGTCCAGATGCCATTGAGTAATAAGGAAAATTCCAAATATTATTCATTTGAATGCTCAGTATTAAGTTGCATTTGATGTACTATTATGAGATGAATATGAAGGACTCACTTTTTATTTCCACAAAGAAATAAATAAAGGGAAATGGATTTTCATTTTGGAAAAAAGGTAAAATAAAGAACTTTGGACTACAAGGGAGACTGTGGAATTCTCATCTCTGGAGAGGTTTTGAAATAACATAAGGAATAACCCATCCTTGGTAGTCTATGATTGAAATGAGCAAGATGATCTCTGTTTTTATATGACTTGACTCTTTTTTTCTTGAGGGCAGTTTCTCTTGAATAATAAGGAAAGTTCCAAACTTTCTTAGTGAAGGTTCTTTTCCTATAATGCTAGGTTCCCAGTCCCTGCCTTTGCTATCATTTCTTCTGGAACCATCTGAGGCCTTGGGGTCCTCTTCCAAGAGTACAACTTTGGTCTGAAGTCCTTGCTTTTATACCCCAATTTATCTTCTTTGGTAGAAAATTGGTTGTACCTGCAACAGCAGCAGGTAATCAGGCCAGTCCTTAAAATATATAAAATTATTTTCTGCAGACAAGTCGATTTCTCAGAGCACAAATTCCATCAGGGCAGCATTTCATTGAGAAAATATCTCACAATTTCAGTAGACTCTGATCTACTGAAGGAAAGGAACCCCTTCTCCTTCATTATTTTAGTGCTTATAGGGCCTGGAAAAGACGTTTCTCAAGAGAGACGCTTTTGATTAAAGGAGTTCAGTCACCAGACCCTGCCTGGCCCCTAGACAACATTTCCCTTCCTTGTGTCACTCCACATCGCTCCCTCCTCATTCCTGGTCAGTTTTTTTGGTCCTTGGGCTCTGGATATCTAGGGGCCATTTCAAGGATATCTGGAAGTGTACCCTGGGCAGCTGCAGCTGGCCAAATTCAAGGACAGTTCCCATGGCCTTTGCCCCTTGTGCTACTCCTGTGATTATGTTACATTACATGGCTAAAGGGATTCTGTAGATGTAATTAAGGTTACCTACAAGTCAGTGGCCTTAAGATAGAGAGGTTATCTGAGTAGGTCTGGCCTAATCAAGCGAGTTTTTTTAAAAGCAGAATTTCCTCTGGCTGCTAGCAGAAGAAAAGTCAGAGAGATTCAAAATGTGAGGGATTCAACACAAGAAATTGTGTTGAATAGTTGCTGGCTTTGAGGTAGAGAGGGCGACTGTAAAGGACCCGAGAGTGCCTCTGGACGTGGAAGGTGGTCCTGGCCAGCAGCTGAGAACACAACAGGGGCCTCAGTCCTACAACCATAAGCAGCTGAATTCTCCTGACAACCTGAAGGAGCTTGGAAGCAATTCTTCTCTAGAGCCTCCAGATAAAGAGTCCAGCCTGATTTCAGGCTTTGTGAAATGCTAAAGCAGAGAATCCAGTTGAGCCTGCCTGGAATTTTGACCCTTGGAACCTGGGGACAATAAATGAATGGGCATTGTTTTAAGCCCCTCGGTTTGTAGTAATTTGTTACACAGCAACAGAAAACTAATAGAGAAGCCCTCTGATTACTTCTGTCTCAGTACTCTACTGGCCTCCTTGACTCAAGTTCAATTGGTTCTCTACTTGGAGAGCTAGAGAATGGGCATTAGTAGAGCAAAAATAAACAACAGCTATTCTTATTGCTGTTGTTGTCCTTGTTCACTGACCCTTTCAACCACCTGCTTCATTCTTTCCCCCATTTGTGCTTTCCTCCCCAATCCCAAACTCATCTTTCAAATCTTCCTTTCTGCTTATTGTCTAGCTGGGCTTTGGTACTTTATAGTATACAATTCCTGTGCACAAGCCAAATCCTGTGTGATCCCAGGGCACCCCCCAGCTTCAACATCAGCAATTAGAATTATAAATATAGTCCCCTGTAAAACATCTACAGACAGACCTGGAGTGATTGATGGCTGTGTCTTTAAGAATTAGAATGCCACTTGTATAAAATGGACTTGAACAAAATTGGAGTCAAATTAAGATGCTCGACATGCAACCATGGCTGCTCAGACTTGCATACTGGGGCTGGGACAGCTGCAGTCCTGGCAGCTTTGAGCGATATCTGATATATTTACTCCCAGGTCTAAGGTTCAGTGCCTTTCCAAGCTACATGGCACTCAACAGTGACACTCTTTAGAATCTAGCTCTCTTGAAGTTTCTTCCTCACTTCAGAAATCCAACTTTCCTTGTGGTTAAATTGAAAGAATCCATCAAACAAAGCTTCTCTTATTTTTAAGAGAGAAGCGAAATGATTTTCAAGTGCTTTGCTTGATCCCCTGTCATAACTAACCCCTTCTCCTCCGTTGTTGACAACTTTGCTTAGTCATCTCTTTAGCACAAATTTTATTCTGCTTTCCATTGGGGGTCAGCCCCTTGGGGGGAGGGGCCATGTCCCCTTTATCTTTCTCTCTCCCCAGGACCTGCACAGGGAACTTTCGATAAATGTTTAAAGAGCTTAATTGAAGTATTGGGCTGGATTTATAGTTGAGATTTCCTTTGTTGTCAGATTTCAGGTAGAGGGGCTTTTAGTTCCCTGATCGAGGGAAACAAGGACCAGCAGTCTATTGCAGCTCAGTCCACTCCTAGAGTCTCCTCACAGGAGCAAAGGGATATTGGGGAGGTGATAATGCAACAACCCTGAGGAGGTTAAAGAGAAGGGGGAGGGAGAAGGAAGCTCCAGATGGAGAGCAGAGAGTGCCAAACCTTCCTTCCCTCCCCTCAGCCAGCAGCAAGCAGGGATTGCTTCTCTAATTTGATATTTTCTCTGCCTTGGCAAAGGCCAAGTACATTCCCTGTAGAGCAAATGTGAAACAATGCAGTTGCTGTTTCAAAGCAGAAAAAAATGGTGGTGGGAAAATGTGAGGAAAGCGTTTTCTTGATTTATTTTTTAAAGGTGTGTTGTGCGAGAATCAGTCATGAAGATAAACTATGCACTAACTTTATGAACCATGAAGAAAAAACATTTTCTACTGTTCTTTAAAATCTTTTGTGATATATCTAATCATTTAGTCAATCACTCAGCAGATGTCACATCTACCCTGTACAGGGCATGCTTCGCCTTGTGAGATTCATACCTGAGCCTGTCTTCTAGACTAGAGGGTCTTTAGGGCAGGGGCCTTCCATAGCTCATCTTTGTATCCTTAATGTCTCACATAGCGGTTGGGAAACAGCAGGAGAGCAGGGAATAGTGGCTACTGGCCAGCTACCAAGACTGAAAGAAGACAGCCCAAGTAGAGAGAGAAGTAAGAGAAAAGCCAGGAGGCCAGAGGGATCAATTGCTTTAAGAAGTGGGTGATGAGCAGTGATACACATCATAGAAAGGCCAAGTCAGCCCATCCTGAAAGGAGCCACGGGCTGTGGAAATAAAGAAGATATGAGTAATTTATACACAGGTGTGCTGGTTTGAAACTGTTAGGTACCCCCAAAGCCATGCTCTTTTAATCCAATCTTGTGGGTGCAGACTCATTGTGGATGGGATCTTTTGATTAGGTTGTTTCCATGGAGATGTGACCCACCCAACTGTGGGCAGACCTTTAGATTAGATTCTTTTTATGGAGATGTGATCCCTCCCTTTCAAGGTGGGTCTTAATTGATTTACTGGAGTCCTTAAAAGAGCTTACTGAGAGAGAAAGAAGTCACAACTGATACAGAGAGATGAAACCAAGACACAGATGTCTTGAGATGCAGAAGGAGCTGAAAGAGCCATTTGAACCCAGAAGATGGGAGAGAAGGACAGTAGATGTCACCATACACTTTCTCATGTGACAGAGAAACACTGGATGCGATCAGCCTTTCTTGAGAGAAGGTATCCTCTTATTGGTGCCTTAATTTGGACATTTTCACAGCCTTACATTGTAATTTGTAACTTAATAAATCCCCTTTATAAAAGCCAATCCATTTCTGGTATATTGCATTCCAGTAGCTTCAGCAAACTGAAACATGTATTTGGGAGCAGAGGGCATATTGCAGTTATTTGAAAAGTAAATGGAAGAAACACTCACTGCACCACTTTAAAACTATTACCCCAATAAAACCATGTTCTAATCTTGATCCAATCTTGTGGGGCTAGACCTATTGTTTAGGGTAAGAAACTATGACAGGATTGTTTCCATGCTATGATGATTAGGATCTGGTGTCAATGTGGCCAAGTGATGATGCCCAGTTGTCTGGTCAGGTAAACACTGGCCTGACCTTTGCTGCAAGCATATTTCATGGTTGGCTGATAAACTGGAAGGCTGGTATAGTAAATCATCAGTCAGTTGATTGCATCTGTGGCTGATTACATCTGTGATCAACTAAGGCATGTTTCCCACAATGAGATAATCCAATCATCTGAAGGCTTTTAAGGAAGAAGAGAGACTCTTTCCCTACTTCTTCAGCCAGGAGGCCTCTCCTGTGGAGTTCGTCCAGACCCTTCATCAGAGCCGCCAGCTTCACAGCCTGCCCTATGCATTTTGGACTCTTCCATCCTTGCTGTTGTGTGAGATTATAAATCTCATATTTACTGATCTCTCCTGTTGCTTCTGTTTCTCTAGAGAACCCTGACTAACACAACATGATAAAAGTTCACCTAAATATCTACTGTTACATGACTGCCTAAATAGCCTGTAGAATACTATGCAAAGAATGGTATGGACCCATAGCAGGGTTTCTCAACCACATTTTGGGTGGATAAGGATAGTTCTTTATTGGGGGGGGGGGGCTTCATATGCATGGTAGGAAGTACAGCAGCATCCCTGGCCTCAACCTACCAGAGGCCAGTAAAATCTCTACCCCCCAGTTATGAAAACCAAAACTGTCTCCAGAAAATGCTAAATGTCCCCAATGGGGCAGTAGTGGAGAACCACTGACCCATACATCCTGACCTGGAACAACCTCCACACAGATCACTAAAAAAGCATGAGGCAAAAAAGATCATATTAGATGATACCGATTATGTGAGAAAAGTGTGTAAGTAAACACATCTAAAGTGGTCTGGAAGAACAAAACTGTTTGTAGTGGTCACCTCAGCAGAGGGGGGCTGGGACTGGGGTTGACAGTGAATTATGGCTTTTTCTGTACCACTTGCATTTTCTTAAAAAATGAAAAAGTAACCATGTGTTACTGGGTGTTAAAATTAAACAGTTAAATGAATGGAAACTGAGGATGTGGAGAAAGCATATATATTACTTGTTGACAAAGTCTAGGAATGAAGAGAGGTGGCAAGAATGAAGCAGAGTTAAAGGAAGGAACTTTTAAGATATGGGATAATTAAGTATTGTTGAATTTGATCAGAGTTAAAAATTTGTTTAAAGCCTTCTGAGGTGGATGGTGAATAACTTCTGGATTGCTTCCACTTATTAGCTCAAGATTTCAACAATGCTTTGCCAGCAATGACTTTCCCACTACAGTAAAATATGCATGAAATGATAGAATTTCTCTTTCTGTTTTTCCACCGCATGTTTCTTTAATTTGCATTTCTTTGGTGTACGTACAACTTTCTGTAACTAAAGCACTGGTGCCATTATGGAAACTGTCACTCTTCAGGGTTGAAAAGACCTGAGAATAAAAGCTGACTTTGACTTGTGTTTGGTCTGGCATGGCTGGGTATAACTGCAGGAGTGTATTTGTTTTTCATTAATTTGTTTGTCATTTTTCACAATGATCTATGGAACATTTATTTCCCCTGAAGCAAAAGGATCTGAAATGTCAGGGGTTTCTCTTGGTTCTGCTGGGATAATGAAATGTAGAGAAAAAGAGATTTTTCTTATATGCTGCTTGATTGTGGAAGGAGACATTTTGTGACCTTTCACTGTTTTATGGTGATAATGAATTTTCTGACAAACTTGGAAACTTTGGGTTTCTTTATTAAAATAATAAGGTTTGAAAAATAACTTTGACCTGGACCTTTGGAGAATTAATCAAATACAGATTTTGGAAAAAATTGATGAGTTTGGTCTTTACCGAGACACTCTGATTTATTACTGTCAGAGGCAGTACACAGGTCTACACCATATAAAAATGTCAATTAACTACAGACCCAAGTACAGATTTCAGCACTTTGGGTGTGGGGACGGTTAGGCTCAGGAGACTTCGGCCTGATCACAGTGTGGCTTGTTTTCTTTTCCTTTGTTCTTCTTCTTCTTATTATTATTATTGTAAAAGTAACATATAAGTATAGAAAGTCTTACCTATCCTGACTAGAATGAAAAGGAAAATTAAAACCATCCATAATCTCACTACCAAAAGCTAATGGACCATCATAATATTTTGTTATATTCCCTCTAATCCTGCTTCAATGCCTTCATTTTGTTTCATAATTGAGATAATAGTGAATATAAAATTTTCTATTCTTTTTTTCTCTTAAATATTGCATATAATATTTCATTCCTAATTTCTCAAAACTTTAAAGGAAAGCTATACTGAGACCTGTTAGGCTTTTCCAAAGCCACCAACTTATGGGAAAAAAAAACTAGGAGAAGGTTTTCTTCTTTGCAATATTATTATATTCTACTATATGTGAGATATTATTCGGATCCATTTTTTCAGATTCTCTGAAACTGCTGACTTGTTTATACTTTTATTTTTGACAGGTTGAGAAGGAAAAGCAGGTTCTCTGAGTCCAGGATGCAGGATGCGCTAAGAAACTTACAACATTAGGGGAGGACACTCTGTGTACTATGAGACAGAGTTAGTAAACAGCAAGTGTCCCGGCTACTGCTCAACTCGATGCCTGCATGTCAAAGCCAAGCCAAAGTAACCCCTTAGCATTTACAGAGCATGGAAAAGTTTCTTGTTTTCTATGCAGAAGTAGCACTGCCAACTGCTTCTCTACCTATTCGTGGAGGTTGTTGGGGTCTAACCCACCTCCAATAGTCTGCAAGACCAGAGGAGTTACCCGAAAGGAGTCAGAACCCACAGCCCAAGCACAATCTGAAACAGAACCGGGTAGGAGAATTCAGCTGCCACAGGCTCAGTTCATTTCCATATTCTGTAAATCTGGGTTTTCTTTCTGAATGCTGATGTAGTTAGATCATCAGGAATGAAAGATAAAGGAACCAAGCCTCTGAGATGGGCTCTAAAATCTTTATGCCTTGGTAGATTGAATAAACTTCAAATATTTTTCATCAAGCTATACTCAATTATTTTAGGGTCAGAAAAAAACTGACATTTGGATAACTGGAAAGATATCATAAATTGTTATCCAGTTAGTCTAAGTAGGAATTTAGGGGGAAATTATAAACACTTATAAATCAGTTCTTAATTTGGAGGACTGTTAACTTTTTTTAATTGCATACCTGACAAAAATATTTAATTAGTCCCAAATTGATTATTCATGCAAATATTTTAAGTTATTATAAATCTTGAGCTTCAAATTGGATGAAAGTTCTCTAGACTAGTGGCTTGTTAATCAGAGTGTGAGCCAAGAACTAGTAGAATTGGGACCACCTGGGAGCGTGTTTGAACTGAGGCCCCACCATAGTCTTATTGAATCAGATGACTCATATGCATAATCAGGTTTGAGCAGCACCAGTTTAGAATACAGAGTGGTTGACCAGACATCTGGAATGCAAGCGGTTTCATTTAGTGGTCACAGGTGAGTTCCCAGACAATGCATGAGAGCTGTCAGTATGTCCACAGCCTGCTTTCTTCTTCCCCATTAACAGCTTAATTTACAGTATTATCTCTTCATTACCAACTTATTGAATCTGCCCTTGACTGCCAAAAGAGAGTATAGCTCAGGAGATCTATGATTTTTCTAAAGTGGGAAAACAATGCCAAGATTATGATCCTCTTTGTTTTGCTTTGTGGTCAGGGTGAGCCAGGCAGAAAAGAGGATTGTTGGTATAAAAACATCTGAGTGACAAGAGCACTGCACTGATAATATAGTGCATTTGACAGATATTGCTTAGTAACTCTAAGAGCACATTTTCTCACTTGCTTACTTCTGTTTCAAGAAATAAGGCAGGCTTTGCTCAAAATGAGTTTTCAGGAGTACTCAAAAGCAACCCTAAGGTCAGAAATATGTTTGGTTTAGTAGTTAGGGGAATTTAAACTCAAACCCAGTTGGTTTTTCATTCAGGTGAATCACTGAAACATGATGAAGCGCCATCAAATTATTCAAAACAAAGTAGGTACTACACAATGGAAGAGCTGATGTCATCCTTTGAGATGCCAAACCATCAACAATTTAGAAAGTGTTTTTTTAAAGAGAAACTGTAAAATTATGAAAAACATGCAGTTCTGAGATTGGCTTACATGCTCTTCGAAGTTGTTTGGTGATTTATGTTCATCTCTTTCCTTTTTTCCCTAATTTAGTTTCCACTATCAGTATATTCACTTTAAAGGAATATGTATTCATTTAAGCTCGATGCAGGGAAAATGCTGCTCTTTAGAATTTGTGGAAAGATTATTAAAAAAGTAAATTTGAAAATATGGTTGAGATTAGAAAAAAGGAAAAGTTTAGTTTTTTTCATTCTCTAGCATTTAGAGTTTTAAACAATAGTTGTTAACAGAAGTCAAGTACTGTACTCTAACTAGTTCAAGAAATAATCTAAATCCAATCCTCAAATTTCTTTACAAGAAGTATATTTATACTACAAACAATTCTTACATCTCGGTCAAAAGTTTGAAAGGGAAGGAGATACTTGAATTGGGTTTCCCTTTTCTCTTTTATATCATTAGTTTTTCTCTTTGGAAAGAACTATAAGTCAGAAAAGCACCAAATTATTTTCTACAAGGAATTTTTACAGCATGACAGAAGAGAATGGTTCTGAAGCGAATTCTTACAAGTAGTCAATCACGACTTCCAGTTTAAGTCATTATAACTCATAATGACAGTCTCAAACAAGGACTAGTTCTTTTCTCTCTTAAACTTGCCATCAGTTAAGTCAAAGATAAACTTTCTATGTCCTACTTTGAGCAAACATTAACTGTTACAAATCAAGAACCTTGATTTCTATAGATCTTTTAAAGTATTTTTGCCTCTCGTTTTTAAAAAAATAAAGAATATTTATCCCAAAACTACTTTTTGTTGTGCCACAGTACTCAAAAACTTTCGTGCTTGCAAACAGAAATTAATACAAAACCAAAAATGTCAGCCCTCATGTAACTTATATTTTAATGGGGAGAGGTATATGATAAACAAATAAGTAAAATATAATTGTCAGATGGAAATATGTGCTCTGAAGAAAACTAAGGCAGGTGTGTGATAGAACAGTGATGGAGAGGGTAACTTAGATGGTACTTAGAACACAGCACATTGTTAATAATTTAATTTCCTCTTTACTCCTCTCTATAATTTCTTTCAAC
>PVIY010037923.1:0-24286 GCA_004026745.1 Myrmecophaga tridactyla | reverse complement strand
CCTGCCTCTTGGTCAGGTGTTTTTCTCCTCTATTAAGAATTACAGACTCGGATGTCTACAAGGGCCAGCAGTGTGGCAAAAATAAAAAATGCAGGCTGGGCACATTCTTTCATTTTTCTGGGAACATGTAGCTTTCTCAAACTATATTTTCCCTTGTGTGATAGAGAAATATTTTGGTACAAGAAATATTTTATTTTATTTTTCTTTTAAACTACCAAATAAGAAAAACAATAGTGTGGAAATGATGGTTATATTGTGACCTGATGAATTATGGAAGATTGAAAGATCAAATGTTCTTTCTCTGTGCTGCCATGTTACTTTGTGTATACCTAAATGTGGCACTTTTCATGTTATAATTTCAGTCTTTGGATTCATGCCCTAGCTTGGAACCTGTTGACTTTTCCATCTTCATCTCTGGTTGTTGACCCTCCACCCACATAGATATATACATGCATACATACACACACGCATACATACATACATACCTTAAGCTCCAATTTTGCTAAATTGTAGTTCCCAGCATGCCATTTTTAATGCCCCCACTCCAACCCCCGTCCTTCCTTCCTGTCACCTATGCTTGAATCAACCTCAAATCCCTAACATCACTGTTGCCCACTCTCATTGTTTAGAGCTAGATGAGCCCCCAGCTCAGAACTAATTTCAAAAGCCATTTGCAGGGATCCTCTATGGTGTGTACATGTGTGTGTATGTGTATATGTGTGTGTGTATGTATATATGTGTGTGTGTATGTATGTGTTTACAGAGTGTGTCACCAGAGTACATAAGTAAGCATGTTATTTAACTACTCCATTTAAGATTTGAATAGAATTCTCTAATATTAAACTTATAGCAGAGCCCAGGATTAAAATTGTATGTTTCTGAATTTTCAAGAGATGATATACTGTCCCTAGTATATAATTTGATTAAACTTGATAATTCTAATGCCATTTGATTCTGTTGGGGGGAAGAAGCATTAAATTGCTTATTCTGGAGAATGGATTTTCCCACTGACTAAGGAACAGAATCTTTTTAAAAATTATCTCGGTGACCTAAAAGGGAGAAATGTACTTCTTTTTCATTGGCAGAAACAGGTCCAGAGCATTATTAGCACGTGGTAAAAATTGAGTAATTGAGCAGCATTGACTTCTTTGGGATTCAGTCTCTCAGCTCCTGCTGTGTGATTAGTCCTGTCCACCCTGCTGGCATGATTAAGCAAGGAGCCTGCAGAGGATTAGGAAGGAAAAACCCTTTAGCAGGTTTCAGGTACTGAAGATATTTGATTTAATTTTATGTGTTATATATGGTTATCTAGTTTCCCTTGGCAACCTCCAGTTTTGACCTACTTTATAATCAAAGAATGGCAGGAGACTTCACCTGGAAGTTATCTATAGAGAACAGTTTGTCTTCGAGGAAGAAACAGAAAGTCACTAGAAAAGGACAGAAGAGTCTGAGGCCCTTTAAAGAAGAGACAATTAGGCTTCTACAGCTCAGATACCCAAGAGGATTTCACTGATAATGGAGGTTCTAAAACTGCCTATTGAAAAGCAAGGGAATGGGATCAAGTATTGTATACCTTTTAAGGGATAAATCTGGATTTTTTTATTTGCAAATTATAGATGAAGTTTCAGTTCAACAACTATAATAGTTGCAGTTTGTTAAGTACATGCTTGGAATTTTACTTGGTTCTTTATATACACAATTTAATTAAATCTTCACAATATCCCTTCAAGGGACTGTCAAAATCCCCTTATAGATGAGGAAACAAAATGTATTGATATGGAGCTAAAGAAAGGGTGATACGATATTGACTACAGTGTTTCAGCTATAGGAGATCATTTTTTCATTTATCCTATGACCTCAAAGTCCTTTAAACTTTTAATAGTGGCTATTACAAAACTGTCTGCTATCTATGGTTTACATTACAACCATCTAGAAAAGTCTAAATTACAATCATCTTAACCTATCTCTCTCATTGTATACATGTAGAAATTGAGTCCCAGAAGTTAAGTAAAGCCTAAAACCAGGTCTTCTGACTTCTAGTAATTTGTGCATTGTATGATGCCTGTGTACTTTGAAAGAGGGCTTGAGGAAATGGAAGGGAAAAGGGAAGGGGTCTTGTCAATACTATAAATGGTATTAGGTTGAGCTAGCAGAGTAAACAATCAGAAGGTGCTGGTGAGACATTCAGGCGCTAGGAACAGATCTTACCTAACTAATGACTGATTTACTCTGCTTTGCTCAAGTCTGAACCAATTAATGCACCTAATGTTTAAGTAATTCTTCAGAAGTCTCTAATGTCCTGGTGGTCATTTGAAGGGACAGGATTAAAAGGTTAAAGGCTAAAACGACAATCTTCTTTATATGAACCACAACATATGCATATATTAAGCCAGGTCTTAAGGTAGATGTGAATGACAATGACTAGCCATTTTGTGACATGTAGAAGCAGAGACTACACATGGTATTTCATTGACTTATACACATATAACCCTTTCATGTTCACAAAATGCAGGATACTGAGACAAAATAGGTCTTCCTTTCTTTAAGGTAAAAACTGTTGGGGGGTCTAATGGAAAACAGAAATCTTACTGTCACACACTTATATGGTAGGCATTTTATATGAATTTCATTAATCCTCATAGCAATGCTGATTGTGAAAGTTGTCTTCATTTTAGCAGGGGTTTTTTTCTTTCATTTTTTAATTAATTTTTCCAGAACTTTTTCCCTGGCGTTTTATTATGAGAATTTTCAAACATGTAAAAAATAGAAAGAATTGTACAGTAAACACCCACATACTCACCTAAATTCTATAATTGTTACCATTTCCTGTATTTGTTTTATTATATATCTAGCCATTCATTTATCTACTATCAGTCTATCTTAGTTTTTGTTGTATTTCAGAGAGTTGCCCACAGTAGTACATTTTACTCCTAAACAAAGATATCATTAACTAGAGTTTAAAATTTGTTAGCCCTAATTTAAAGAAAGAAAAAAATACAAACTGAGGCCTTCAAGTCTATTATTTTAGCAACTGTGTACTCAATCATTGGGGCCTTCCCCTGTAAAATAGATCTTTTAAGAAAAGAATGTGTAAGCGACCCATGCTGAAAACACTCATACCTCATTAATGAGAAATAGAAATTTGTAAGAAGAACGGAATACCCCTGTTGAATTCCTAGGCCACAGCAAGCCAGCATTATGAAGTGATATCTTACCTCATTTCTGATTTTAAATGAGAATGAGGTCACTGCTACATTTCTGAATATTAACTCCTTTCCTAAAAAGGGGAGTTTGATTAGCAAATTAGTTAAACACTTCATTAATGATATTTGAACTCAATTTCACTGAACATTTTCCCCCTTTTCTTTTCTTTCTGGGTGTGACTAAATTGCCTACAGCATGCTGCGTGGTTGCTGGTAAAACAGGAAATGGGGTAAGTAATTTAGGTAGGGAATTTTTACTATCATTTAAGCACAAGCTACCTGATTCTTAAATTTCTCTTACCACCATCATCTCTCTTTTTAGAATGAGTTTGCTAGCTACTAGAGAAATTACTACAAAGAGATTATTTTTTATATAATAATAAATATTTTATTTTAATCAATTCATTTGTATAGCATACTAGTAGCCTATTAGAGCAGATTCATTATTTTTGTAGGTTTAATGTGAATGTAAATATATATTTTATATGCATTAGGCACATATATGATGTAGTTTGGGTAGTTATTTTAAAATTTTACATTGGTCTTAGAAACTCAGAAAAAGTAAAAGGTATAAAGTAAGATCCTAGTTAAGTCACAACAGCAGTGAATAGTGGTGACTTTATGTTTTTTAGCAGGCTGTATAAATAAAGACATAGAAAACAAGTCTGTATCCTTGTTTTTTTTCAAGTCTGATTTCTTTTATCTAAACCCTTGGAGGCCAGGTTATAATTTTTTCAGATTATAGAAATCTAATATGGTATAAATACCATTTATAACATACTCCTCCCGTCCAGGGTCTGGGGTAGTGCTATACAATTGAAACACATTAACATATCTGCTATGAAACATGTGAATATTCACACTAAATTTGATAAAGTCTTTAAATGGCCTCACATATTCATATTAGGATTCACTTGCCAACTGAATTAGAAACAACAGTTTAATTACCCAGAGCATTTTAGATGTAGAAACTAAAAATTCTGTACCAATATCAAAAGGACCATGTGACTGCCAGAGTTTCGTATGTACTCTGGAGAGAAAAGTGCAGAGAGAAATATTGATTTCTGTATTAGAATCTCATATTTAGTTAAGTGACTTGTAGAAAAAAGTTTGTTTTTTGTTTTTATTGTTTTGTATTTAACATTTCCATTTAAAAATGATAATATTAAATATTTATCAAAAGTTTGGGATTAATTATGTCATGTTAAGTTGGTCTCAAGTGCTTATAATTCTGCTGTAATAAAAATAAATGTAAAAGTTGATCCTATGTTTAAGAAATTTGTTAGTGTAGTCAGAATATGCTCTTTTTAAAATTTTTCTAATTTGCATCCATTTTGGTCATGAATCCTTGTTTTGATTATTTGTCAAAAGATTTTTAACTAAACTTAGTTATTTTACAAGATCCTGATTAATATAAAGAAACCAGAACAGAAAAAAAAATAGAAAAAAACTAATCTTTTCCCTTAGTGTTCCTCATTCAGAACACTGTGAGGAATTGCCATTAAAGAATCAACTAGGAAATACAGAAAAAATAATTGAGTTGGATATTTTGGATCATCTTTGATGAAGAATGGTTGCCATTTGTGTTATATCTACAGTAAAAGTGATTGCAGTTAATATCCTCATTAGTAGTTATCTGACGTAGGTGAGAGAGGAATGCTAAGTACTAAATGGGGAACCTGAATTTACTTTAATAAGCACGGATCCCTCAAAGGACAATTAGGCACATGCTAAAGAGTTCTGTAAAAACATTTACCCTAGATTATATTAGAAAAGTTATCAGCCACATTCTGCTTTCAGAATTGTAAATCTAGCATCTTAAGTATTGTATATTTGTCTTACATATAAGAGTAAAATGTCCAAAATGTCTTTTACCCTCTCTTTTGGCTCCTTAATCTGGAGGGAAAATATTTCTTGTTGATATTTTTTAACCAGACTTATGTGCTCTAAATACATTTCAAAAACTGTGAAGGATTTAAAACACCAGTTTTCTAAAATACATAATGAGTAATGTTTTAAGCTATCTTTAGGATAGGCTTTTGCTGCATTACCTATGGACTCTTTAGAATCAGAACAATTTTAAAATTGTTTTCAGTCTTGTGTTTTTTTTTTCAACTGCTTACTCATTACAATGTGTTTTCATGCATTCCTCTATTTTTCAACTGCAGAGATTTTTGTATCATTGAATAAATTGTGAATACAATCTCAAGATAGTCTTTTAAAACACCTAAAATATCTCTGATATTCAGAGAATTAGGACGTTTATAAGGCTTAAACAGATAGTATTTGAATAAGTTCTTGAATGTAGAGAAATAATTTGACTATTTGTCAAATGTAGGGTTAGCTGATATTTCATTATTAAAAAATCCCAGAGCATATGAAAACACTCAGCATAAGCATTTATTTTTTCAACTAGATACAGAATGGATAGATTGATTTTTGTCCTAATTTGCATTTCTAGAGGAACAGTGGTCTTTATATCTTTTGTTTTTTTCCAGATCAATTAAATATGGCCATTAAATTTAAAGCTAAATTACTTTTTGTGTTCTACCTGTAGTTAGTAGTATCTTTCGGTCTTACAGAATTAAATTGAAATGGATATTGGCTATAAATGGTAACTTCTACTGGTGGGAACAGGTCATTAAAAAGGGATGATTCACAAGTTGACCCTAGAATCTCTTTTTTTAAATACAGTCCTGTAAATAACCATAGGCTGATTTGAAGTTTTAATTTTTTGTAAGATATGGGCTTGTTAGTTTGTAGTGGTATCACAGTGTTCTCAGCAAAATAGAGCATTTTTAATAATATCATACCATACCATGTTTTTCTTCTTTTACTTTGGTTGCTTTCTATCACCAATTTTAGGTGACTGACTGAAAGCTAGAATTCATAGTAAGGGCTTCCCAAAACCAATTTATTGGCTCATAAGTCAATTTGGGGGGAATGTCAAATTTTTATTAAATACTGATGATCCTATCAGGACACCGATATTTTAGAATTTTGTATTTCTCCTTCATAATAAAGAAGAAAAAGGAAAAAAAAGCACAGTTTTTACATTGATTTCCCAAAAGTAAGCCTCCAGTTTTGGCAAGAGAATAGATGTGAACATTTTTAGTCTGGATGGGATTATTGTGAAACGTAATTTTGCAGTTTCTGAGCAATAAAATTCAATCTTCTGTATCCCAATTTTCTGATTTCTGATATATAAACTTTGTAATCTGGCAAATTTTAGTTCAGAAAAACAAAGCCTTTGTCTTTGAAGTTGTAAGAACTGTATCTTATATGCTATTAAAAACTAAAGTAGTTTTTTCATTCCACTAGAATATAAGGTCTACAAGAAAAGAAATTTGTGTTTTATTCTCTGCTTTCTCTCTAATATGTATAAAAGAGTGTCTAGCACATAGTAGGTAATAATAAATATATTTAGTAATTGCATAAATTCTTGCCTTTAATAGAAAGGAGGAAGTTTTTCATGTCAGTAAATTAATTTTTATGTTATTCAGAAAGCAAAATCTGTCGCTGGGAAGAAATGATATAGTTCAGCTAAAAGAAGCCTACAAATGGATAACACATCCCCTGTTTTCTGAGGAACTGGGTGTTCCCATTGATGGAAAGGTATTGGCTCATCAGCATTGTTCATTTTACTAGTTTTGCTTTACTAGTTTTGCTTCATTATATGGCAGAGTTTTGGTTAGCCAAAGGAATTTTCTCTTCAAATAATTCAGTTAAGGATTTTTAAACTTTTTAAATGTTAACCTGTAGCATTCTCTAAATTGAGGTTAAAACCTTTCTGTTTGTTTTTCAAGACTTCTTTGCTATCCAAGACCCTTATGAATTCTAACAGTGCAGTATACCCTTAATGACCTTAAAAGGCTAGAAATGAATCTTTGTCTTTAATGTCTTTATTATTTAATTGGACAGACAGATTTACTGATACAAAAGCAATATATAAGAAACTGTGAGCAAGTTCAGAGTCAGCTCTAGACGTTTAATTTTGGCTTATCTGTAGCTAATCTTGTTTTCAAATATGTCAACAGAGCTTACTCAACAACAGTGAGTATGGACTCAATCTGTTACAGTTTTGAGGGCATCTCAAGTCCCTCTGTTTACTTAGAGGCAGAAACTGTCTTTGAAACCATAACACTTAGCCATCTTCCCTATTCCAGAGCAAACCTTACATCGGTCTCTGGAATGAATTGAATTTTGGGGAGGAACTCAACAGGTTTCCAAATGTGGAAACAGTGTATCTTCCCAGCCCATCCAAAATTATATTTTAATAGTATGGCCTCATCACCTTGAAGGAAATTCCCTGAATATCAGACACACTCCTAGTCAGGTAAGATCACAAAACTATCTTCCAAAGCAAAATAGTTAGGTTTTATTTATTTATTTATTTTTTACCATTCTGGATTATATATCTCTCCCTTTGTTCATAAGAATAACCTCAGTTCTTCAAATTATGTACTGAGAGAATAGAGAATAAAACCTCTTCACAAATAGTATGAGAAGGAAATGGGGTAGTGAAAGCACTTTGGAAATTAGAGAACTCATTGATGCAAAATATTTTTACCTCAAATTTCAGTTTTGAAGCACAAATAATTTTACATTTTGAATCAGTGAGAATAGAAAATAGAAAACAAAAGATGCAAAAATGTTCTAATAGATTCAGGTTGAATGAAGCTTTCTTGAGTAAAGAAATGTGTTTATTCTAATCCTTTGTAGGTTAGAATAGGGAACAGAAAAAAATAGCTATTCACTGTTGTGATTCTAGTATAGTTAATAGGGTAGATGACAAGCCAATGCACTCAATAAATCAGTAAATATAGAACTTAGTAAAAGAGATAAAATCGTAATATGGTGTGACATATCTTTTTCTCATTGTAGAGCTTTTTATATTCTTACTGTATATAGGTGTATATACAGTATGAAATTATGCTTTTTGTATATACAAGAATGTTCATTGTAGCATTTCTTAATAACAGAAAAACTTTCTGACACTTAAATGTCTGACAGTCCCTAAAAGTTGAAAAAATGTCCATGATATTAATTGAATAAAGCAGTTTTCCAAAAGCGTGTTTAATATCCCAAGAAGTATATGTTTATAGTCATAAAATTACTGGAGGGAAATACACCAAACTTTTCATTGTTTTACCTCAGTGGAGTGTAATTTAAAAATTTGCTTATTTTATAATTTGTATGTATTGCAATTATAATAGAAAAAAAATTAAGATCTCTCTTTTAAAACTCAAATCCACTAAGTTTGAGCACTTTTAAAAGGAAGCCTCATACGGAATTTTTAAGATTGTGAATAAAACATTTTTTGCATTGTTAATAATTCTAATCATAGTATTGACAGGAACAGTTCTTCATTTCTTTGGATTACTATCTCCTTCCCATTCCATAAATTCTTATTCATCGTCATATTAGACATATATATATATATATATATATATATATATATATATATATATATATATGTGTGTGTGTGTGTGTGTACAAAAATCATACAAATCCTGGCCTTTTAAATTTTATTTCCAAAGTTTTTGGTAGGATTGCTAGAGACCTGAGTGTTTGAAATTATAAAAAGAAACAAACAAAGAAAAACTACTTCTTTTACAGGTACCCTCTGAACAAGTTGTTGAGAGTAGTATTTCCAGTTTATCCTCTCTTTTTCTGAGCCAGTCTTTGAGATCCAATTTCTATTTTCATTCTTAAGTTGTTAGGTGTTGGTTTCCTTTTGCTCATTTTTAAACTGTCTTTATAATTTTTAGAGCTTGTTTGAAGTGAGTGTGGTCTTTGCTCACCCAGAAACAGTTGAGGATTGCCACTTCCTGTAAGTTCCATGTAAACAGTAATATTAGTTGTGTTACATTGTAAATGCTTATTGTTTTTTATGAAAATAATATTGTTCCTCTTTTCTAATGAGCATACCTGAATTTGTTATGTCTTAGTATGTTTAAAAGGTGCTTTCTAATGTGTCAAGATGGACCAGTGTAGCTCATTATCAGCATTCATTACTTCTGCTCCTGATACCCTGAGCTTAGCAGCCATATTGTTAAAATATATTTGCATCATGTCCATCCCAGAATAAGCTCACTCATCTTTTTATATTAATTTGAATTTTTAGAGGGTCAGTATGTCCAGATTGTTTCAAGCCAGCCAAAAATAAACAGGTAAGAGTTCTCTTGCTTCTTATTCTTTAGTTTTATCTTAGCTGAATATTCAAATTAACAACAAAAAGGATAAGATTAAAAACGTCAACTCTGTTATACTAAGAATCAGTGTATTCTGTTATACTAAGAATACTGTTGCCTCTGGCTAGGAAGTCATAGCACACAGATATCCTCATCTTTGTGTCACAGTCTGGGTTGTTTCCCTGGTCTCATTAGGTTTAGAACCAGTATTTCAATGATGTTTCTGTTACCCATTTGGGGTAATTTGACTTAGATTTTAGTCCCCCAAATTACGTCATCTGGGAAAATCCTTGGTAAGTATCAGCAGCATTCCAAAGGCTCATCTAATATTCATTTTTCGGAAATTTGTGTTTTGAAATATAATCCAGAGTAAATTATTTTATTTAGAATAGTCCTGAATTAATTTAGCCTATTTCAGACTACATTGCAAAAAAGCATTTCATTCATAGTGCCCTTTACTGTCTGATGTTAGCTGATGTTCATGTTAATGAGCAGATTGGTTGACATGTACTTTTAGTTCATGTTATGCCAAGACAATATGGTAGGGCACTGTATTAGCAAGCTTTCATGCCTAAGTTCTTAGTTGGTTTTTATGCAGAAACTCAAGCATTCCCATATCTACTTTACTGGCATCCAGTTTTATTGTGGTGGTTGTTAAAAAGAATATAATTTTATTTTCAAAGACCAATCTATTGGGGTGCATGCATGGGTGATTCAGTGGTAGAATGCTTGCCTGCCACACCGGAGACCCAGGTTTGATTCCTGGCCCAAACACCCAAAAAAAAAGCCCCATCTATTGGTTTTTCTTCTGGCTTTGACTAATTGCAAGGCCTTTCAGAACTGGGGGGAAAAGTTAGTGTATTACATTTGCCAAATGCCCTATACAGAAAGAATTAGAAATGTAGACCAACCCTAAAGCAGTGCTTCCCTCCTTTTCTCACCTCATGGGACGACAAGAACGTTTCCACGTTTGTTTGGCACCGCAAGGTTACCAAATGAAGTTGCTTCAGGTTGGAGGTGACAGACTTGGGATTCTCATGGTCCCAGGCCATGCCTGGCAGCCCTCACAAGCTAAAGGGGTCAACATCTTGGCACATTGCAGCCCACTGCTTTGTCACAACAGTTGGAAAGCTCTGCCCAAATGACCTGAAAACATCTTTATGTTGAAGATGTCATTTTATTATTTGTTATCTTTGAGGAAATAGTTAAGTACCAGCATCACATCGTGGGATAAGGAGATTTTTATCACTGCATCATAGACGCTACATCATTTGGCCAGTGGGAGTTTTAGAGTTTTAAATGTAGTTTTTTGTCTCATGGCTGGGAGTAAGTTGAGTGACCTTTTGACATTCTTTCAGGCTTAAGATTTTATATCTTACCAAACAGGTAATTGTATGTTTAAGTGCCTCTCCTGTGGTAACTTGCAGAGCTCCCTGGGGTTCCTCAGAGTATGGTTTAAAAAATCATTGCCTTTACTGATAATTAATTGTTGAGATGTCTACATCAGGCCCCTTTTCCTGTAACTTCTCATAACAAAATAAATCATTGTGATTTATCATAGTAAGCTATGTATATGTGCATTAATTAGTTGTGGTGTACCAATCATACAGTTTGCTTTTTCTTATTTAAAAAAAAAAACAAAGTGGGGTTTATATTTATAATGAATTTGCTTAGTTTGTCTGTGGCTGGTGAGTGATGTTTAGCTTTCTGGTTGTCAGGGCAGGTTGATTGGCTCTATTTTACCCCTTACCCTTGTAGCCAGCTCCTAAATTAAATACTCTAATCTCAGAAGGAATGTAGGAAAGAAAAGGTGGATGAATCACTCTAACTTCCTCTTGTGAACTGCGAAAACATAATAAAAGTATGTTTCCTGCAATGTCATAATTTTTGTATTTGAAGAATGTCACATTTAGAGAGGAGTGGGGTAGTGCAGTGGAGACCTATTCTGCTGGATCTCTCTGGTGCCATAGGCATATGCTAGATTGGAGAGAACGGTAATATACCAATTGCAGAACTGAAATTATAAACATTTAAGTTTTATTTTCTTGAAATGGTCAAATATTTTACCCTTTAAAGTATGTAAAATAATATAATTTCTCCAACCATGTTTTGTTTCACTTCTGATGTTTTCTTGTCTTGGTGATAAAATTTCTTTTCATTTTACTCTATATAGTCGGTATTCACTAGAATGGCAGTTATGAAAGCTTTGAATAAGATAAAAGAAGAGGATTTCCTCAAGTAAGTAGAAGTGGAGAAACAAAGGAGCATCATGGAATTTTTTGAATTAGGGGAATGTTAGAGATAATCTGGATTATCTCTAAAAAAAAATTGGATTTATTTCAAGTACCGGGATTGTATCTTAGTCATTACTGTATCCCTAATTCTTGGCGTAGTGCCTGGCAAGTAGTGGTGTGCAGTAAATGTTTGTCAAATTAATATTTGAATTTATGAAGCAAGTCCTACCTCTTTATTTTTTATTTTTATTTTTTTTGCATGGGCAGGCACCAGGAATCAAACCTGGGTCTCCAGCATGGCAGGGAAGAACTCTACCTGCTGAGCCACCATACCCACCCCCCTTTTATTTTTTAGAAGAGAATATTTAGGTCCAAGGAGGGAGTTGATTTGCCCAAGGTTTCAAGTGGGTAATAGAAAGCGAACCTAGAACCAGGTTTCCTGACTCCCCAGAACAGTACCATTCCTAATACATGCCTAGTCCTGAATCCTTAGTATTATCCATTTCCAGAAAAGGGAAAGAAAATGTGTGTTTTCTAACTTAATAAAACATACTGCAATACAGAAGATGCAAAATGTTATATTTTAAATTCTCAATGTGTTCATTTTATGAAATAAAATACTATCATGGTAATCCTTCCAGAATATCCTTGAATAAATTTCATACAGCAAAGGACGATTTCAGGTATTTTACTGACTAAGAACAAGTCTCATAATGGAAATAAATTTTAGAAAGTGAAGACAATTCCCTCTAAAAGCAATAGTTTCTTAGTTTCTAAATGATTTCTTCATTAAGACATCTTGGGAAACCATATGAAATTTTCAAGGCATGCATTTGACATTAAGTCCACATCTAGTCACCTACTAGATGTCCATTAAATAGCTTTGGAAGTTCCCAGGTTGGTGGACAGAGAATAAAGTCATAGCATTGCTCTTTCCTATCTGCTCTTCAGTTGGACTGGAGCTAATTAGCCAAGAGGGTGGGGTCTACCACATTCCACTTTTTCTGGCTTTGTGATCTCACTCTCTTTGGGTGTAAGAAGAAAAAAGAATGAGAAAAATGGCAGAAGGCCCTCCCCACAGGTGGGTCCTATTCCTGCAATCAGTCTGCCACTGCACCCCAGGGCAAGGCCCATGTAAGCCGACAGCAGGGGTCTGGATAACAAAAGCATTAAAGAGCGTGAGGCTTCCACCTCATATTTATGGATTCTTCTCACAGATTTTGAGGCTGTTAGAAATTACATCTGGTAAAATGAAGCCTCCTGAACTTGAAAGATTGCATCAGAACCCTGATTTACTAAGTTAGTGCCACTCTCAAGTATTAAAAGTGAAGTCCAGAGGCCTGAAAGACCCTTTTTGGTCATAAACATAAAGCTAGAGCGAGGCTCATTCCTTGAGAGACTCAGGTTCAGCATGTGCATCAGACAATACTGATTCATCTTGGTTATGTGATTCAATACAGTCTCTGAAAAATGGTAGCCAAAAAATTTATTTTGTTTTGCAGGCAGTTTCCTTGTCCTCCAAGCTCACCAGAGACTGTATGCACTGTTCTTGAAATTGAATGTGCTCATGGTGCTGTTTTTGTTGCTGGTAAAATATATTTAGTTTAGAATATAGTTATACTGTATACTCACTTTCTTTTCTGAAAACTTATGGTGTCTCCTCTGTATTATTCTGGTTGTTATTAGGTTCTGATTAGTTAACTTTTGAGAATTAGAGTTGATAGCTAAGCTTATCTTAGGTTCTGTAAGTATTCTTAACAATCACTCAGGAGATGTATTATTTAAAATGCCATGCCAAAGGAAAGTGGCACTTCCCAGGTTTCAATAGTCTTTGTCAGATATGGCCAAGGGGAGATATAGGTATATGTAGAGGTCCCAAACTGATCAGGAGAAAGACAGCAGAAGAGATATTTTATAAGAAGAAAGTGAACTTGAAACAATAATTTTATCATCTTCAAAATGACTAAATTCTTTTAGCTTCTGCCTGAAAAATACTTGTTGCCTTGACTTTCCCAGGAGATAATGTAGTGTAAGTTTTTGTTTTGAAAGTTACAAGTGTTTCATAGTAATAGCCGAAATGAAATTGTTCTTAGCCATGTCTATAATACCCTGTGGTGAAACAATGAGAGCTACCTTGCCTTATTGTAGCTTTTATTCATAAAGCAGTCGGTCAGATTCTGATGGGGTTTTTTGTTTGTTTTGTTTTTAATTACAAAAACTTCAAAAATGTCCTGTAGTGAATTATTTGGAATACATTCTCACCCGTGATTATTACATTGAAAGTATTGTTAATCAGATGTAAATGCAGTATTGCTTTTTCTTTTTTATACTCCTGGTGTGTTCTGTACTGTTATAACTTGTTCAGTGAGCCCATCAGATTAATAAATATTGAGCGTTCCTTTAGAACTCATTTGATGTACTATTCATGTCATGTCTTTAGCCATCTCTTCTTTGTTACTTTAAATCTTTTTAATTTAATTATGTATACATCTCTGTCTTGGTTCCCCAAAAGAGATTATAAATTAGTCGAGGGCTCACCCTTGTTTTATGTCACAGCCCCTAGAATAATTGGCTTTCAACCAGTAATTCTTGCTTTTCTTTTTATCTTTTTATGTTATCCACACCTTTCCATCCAAGCTATCTGATATTTCTTTGGCAGGGAGATATAATAAATACTCCAGGAATCTACCACAAACCCCTTGGATAATTGATGGAGAAAGAAAGCTGGAATCTTCCGTGGAAGAGTTAATTTCAGATCATTTATTGACAGTTTTCAAAGCAGAAAGTAAGTGCTATAATATTTATAATTTTAAATGCATTGTTATTCATGAATAGATTTCTTGGGAGTGGCAGAAAGATTTCTATGTGTTGTAAATCACCACCAAGTGTAGATCCCTTATCTGGCAGCTTCCTGTGGACAGAGAGCATGTCTTAGATGACTCTGGCCTGAGCTGAATTTGGGTTAAGGTGCCCAAGGATTTCTTTCCTCTTAGGATAACTGCTATCTCTTGGGGAAATCCAAACAATTGAAATTACTTTAAATAAATACACTGAAACCCTGAATTGACACAACTTAATTTTGGCCTCTTTTGAGACTATGAGGAAATTAAACACAACTTCCTACTGCTAGTTCAAGAATTAAAAAAAAAGAATAATCACTGACAAATGTCTGGCTTTCATCTTAACCTAGAAAGTGCTCTGGGATAAAGTTGAAGCCTAGAAAAAATATATCAACAACAGCCATTTTACAGAGACTTAGTAGAAGCTGCATTGTGTTTTAATTCCCTAGATATAAATGAACCCAGGTTAGTGAGATGCATCTGGTCCTGTCAGGATTATGTTTTCCTAGTCTTAACATACCTGTCAAGTCAAAGTCAGAAGAAAGTCTTGTGATTTCACCTTCGATTAGACAAAAGGAAAGGGCTAAGATTTTAGTAGTAGAAAATCATGTTATACATCAGAAAAACTGTAGGCAGTATGATGTGATTTTAGAATGGATCTCCTAACAGCGTTAGAAAAACCTTAAGAGAAATCTGCTTTGGGAATGAATGGCGAGCAGATGGTATAGATGAAATATAGCTGTCCTTTCAGCTCATTGGATTATCTAGAGGTAAAAAAAAAAAAGCACATCAAACCACATCTATCTTTCAGTTTGCTCCCTATCAGGTAGGTGGGCCCTTTCTTTAAGGGTCTTTAAGGACTGTTTACAGAAACGAGAGGAAAGTTACCCAGCAACCGATTCTTTTCCAAACTCTTAGCAGTAAAGACTGGCTTATTGATGTGGGTTTTACCTACCCAGTTTAATATTTATTAACTCATGAGCTCATAAGACTTTGACCGTTGCATAAAAGGGAGCAATGCGATAATTGTTTTGATTATGTTTACTGAGAAAATAGTGCTTATCCAAGTTATGAAGAAGTGGAAATAAAGCATTAGCACAGAAAGTGTTTTTCAAACTCTTTATGGGGCTACCTTATACCTTTCTATAAGAAGAGTCAAGAAACTAAGTTCTGATTGTTTGGGTCCCAAGGAAGCCTCCCTTACCTCAAGGATTTCTGGAGGGCTTTAAAACAGCTTCATGTTTTCCCCTTGCAATCTTTCATGAAGGTGATTTGTTGTCATTTTCCATTTGAGTGGGAAAACTTGTCCCCAAGCTGAAAATAAAGCAAACTGTGGGTTCAGCATCTGTAATTGTGTACTAAGAAAATTTATTGAGAGCCACTTGAGAAAAAGCAGACCTCTGAACCTCTTAACTGACTCCTTGACAGGGAGGGGATAAAACCTCATGGTTTGAAATGCCAGATCAATTTGCTAAACTTGTGCTGCTTAGATTTATTACTTGTTATTTCTGATTAATGGTTCACATCTAACAACTCTGGAAAGATGGTTCTGACTGTTATACCCCTAGGTTTCGACAGTTTTACAGCTCTATGAAATCACTCCAAACTGACACACTCTATTATCTACTTTCCAGTTCCCTAGTTATTGCTTAATAAACTTTGAAACACTCTCAAGATCAATTTGTGCAAGGAATTTTTTCTGAAAATGGCTAGCTACAAGATAAAGTCCAAACTTGACATTCTAACCCTTCATCATCTGGCCTCTGTCCATGGTTTACCTGGCCCCAGGCACCAGCAGCACTGCACCCTGGCTGAACTACTTCTAGTTCCTGCTCATGGTGATGTTTGCTGTGCTGATGATGGTGAAATCATCAGTCAATTCCATATCTAAGAAAGTTGCTGGGTGTATTAGTTTGTTAAATCCTGCTGGAATACAATATACCAGAAATGGGTTGGCTTTTAAAAAGAGAGTTTATTAAGTTACAAGTTTGCAGTTCTAAGGCCATAAAAATGTCCAAACTAAGGTATCCAGGGAAAGATACCTTGACTCAAGAAAGGCCAGTGGGTCCAGAGCACCTCTGTCAGCTCAGAAAGTACAAGCCTGGCCTCTGCTGGTTGTTTGGTTTCTGGTTTCAAACAGCTTGCCTGGGCGTGTTTTCTTTCTGTATCTTGAAGGTCTCTGTGCCAGCTCTCTCTGTCAGTAACTCCAAGCATCTGTTTGGCTCTGAAGCAACTGTTCTCCAAGCTGCTGAGCTTCCTCCAAAAGGTTTCCCCTTTTAAAGGGTTCTAAACTAATCAAGACACACCATCTAATCAAAAGGTCACACCCACAATCGAGTGTGTCACATCTCCATGGAAACAAGTGAGTCAAAAGGTCACATCCACAACTGGGTGTGTCACATCTCCATGGAAACAACCCAATCAAAATTTTCATCCTCAAGACTGGGCAAAATTGGATTAGGAAAGAAAACATGGCCTTCTGGGGTACATTAACAATTTCAAACCAGCACACCAGGAAACTTGGGGGGTGGGGTGGGTTGCATTTTCCCCTTCTAGTGTTTGCAGCTTTTAGTTTGTGAAAATTTGTTTATCTTAGAATGCACACTGGTTTTATCATAGCCCCGGTTTAGGTTTGCTTATCTAATGAATTTGCTTTTTAAAGAGCTAAACCTTTTTTCCTCCTCTTCTTTTAATAAAATTTATTTCTTAAATAAATGCTTTTGCTTTGTTTTGTTTCAAAGAAAGAAAAATGATAGAGTTTTCACCATAAAAATCTGGCCAGGGTGGAGGGGGTGCTGCCTCAAACAGTGCTCTGCCCTGGATTTCCCATAAGATGGTGGTGGGGGAGGATGGCTAAAGTCTGTCTTCAACATCAGAAACACCTCTGCCAATTTAATTGTGTGAATTTGAGAAAAATTACCTAGCCTTCCTGAGGCTAGGAGCTCTTTTATTTAATACCTACTTCATAAGGTTATAAAGATTGAATGAAATAATGTATGCAAAAATTTTAGACCAGTGCCTGCCATACGCTAAGCAACCCATAAATCATAAGTTTTTTATATTACCATTATTATTTTTATTAGAGGCTGGAGTGGGATGAGTTGGGACTGTCCTTTAAATTGGGTTTCTACCAAAGGTTGGGAACCAGTACCTTAGAGCTATTATATCTCTGATTTTTTTTTTCTTTATCTGCCCTCCAAAGGTTTTAATTTTTCCTCTTCTGGAAGAGAAGATGTAGATGTGAGAACATTAGGAAATGGTAAGATTGCAACAGCATCACCTGGCTAGAACTAACTTTCAGATTATCACCCTTTCAGAAAGCAGGCTTACCATAATTACTTAGCCAAAACCAAAATGCAAGAGAGCTTAGAGCTTTTCCAAGTGGGGAAGCGTTGTGGATTATGGAGCTACTTTTATAAGTTATATAATATGTCTTAACAGGAATATTCTATTAATTCAGAAGGAGATGCCTAATTTTTTTCCAAAAATTCAAGTTATAATTGTCCCATTTTTAACACTTCAGTGTTAAAAATGCACCAGTACATTTTTCAAAATACATTTCTACATTTAAGAAGTGATTCTTCTCTCTTAGCCTTCATTTATCTCATTTTACATTGTCGCATTATATCAAAGATGAGCTATTTGAGATGTATAGTCCCTTCCTTGTATGAAATCACAGCTTTTCCATTTGGATTAGGCTGGGAGGATGGATTTCAGCTTGATGTGCCTGAGCATTGCTGTATGCGACAGAAACCATCTTAATTAGTAGTTGTTTGGACTTTATTTTGTAATTAACACAGGAGTGTTCAAAGGACTTTTGTGAAAACAGTCATATTCACATGTTGCCTGTACTTGAATTAGTAGCCCCTCACACCCTCAGAAAAGCCCCGTGATTCTTTTCACACATTCTTCCCTCCCCCAGATGTAGTCATGTCACTAAACTTTCAGTCCTCTAGAGCTCAACCCGTTTTTCACACCTCCTGAAACTCTTGAATTAGCCCAAATGTTAACTCCATCAACACGTTTCTGTTTCATGACGGGGTGTTTGCTGCCAGGAAGGCCCTTTGCAATTGAGCTGGTGAATCCTCATAGAGTACATTTCACTTCACAAGAAATTAAGGAACTTCAGCAGGTAAACCACTTCCATGACATGGAAATCGTCATGTTTCTGCAACTCTGTAACTGAGCTAGAATGGCTGATTGTTTTTCTTTTTTCTGCTACTGTAGAAAATTAATAACTCATCTGACAAAATCCAAGTACGGGATCTGCAACTTGTGACAAGGTAAGGATCGGCTCACTGGAGATGATTTTAAAAGAGAAATTTTGGTTGCAGATCAAATTTCTGATACGAAACTTGTATCCAGAATATATAAGAACTCTTATGACTCAATAAGGAAAGAACAAATAACCCAATTAAAAATAGGGGAAAGACAGAAACTTCCGATATTTATGTGGCACTTGAGACTTAGAGTTAGAGCTCTGAAGCTGTGAAAGTCAGCTGTACCCCATACTGGAACTGTATAAAGAGTTGAAAAAGGTATCAGACTTCGACTAGAGATATGAATGAAGCTGATCAAGATAGGACTAAGGCAAATCAGAATACAGGGAAAGGGATGATATTGTCCATATTTTAAACCTTCAACTCCTGTGTGAGACCAAAGGCAGAGATGTTTATTTGGTGCAAACTTTATATTTTGGATAGCACATAACCTAATTTAACTTGTATGGTCAGTTTAGTTGAATACCATCAGTACATAGAATTTTAAATAGGGCATGAGATCTTGGTTTGTTCAGATTAGTGTGATGCCCCGATATATCCCAGAGTAATTTTGGCAGTGAATAAGGAAATATTTGCAAAGTCCCCTTGAGGGACTGGGGAGAAAGGAAGAAATATTCACCCTCCCATGTGGGGAATTCCTGATATTCTTGCAAGCAGTGGGGACAATCAAATCAATAGTCCCAGCCCTCAGTCTTGGAGTTTGCCTCTATGAAACTTATTCCTGCAAAGGATAGGCTAAGCCTACTTATGATTATGCCTAAGAGTCACCACCAGGGCACCTCTTTTGTTGCTCTTAAGCCAACTCACTGCCCTCCCTCCTACATGGGACATGACTCCCAGGGGGTATAAATCTCCCTGTCGATGTGGGACAGAACTCCCGGCATGAGCTGGGACCCAGCATCATGGAGTTGAGAAATCCTTCTTGACCAATAGGGGAAGAGAGAAATGAGACAGAATTTCAGTGGCTGAGAGATTTCAAACACAGTTGAGAGGTTATCTTGGAGGTTATTCTTATGCATTATATAGATATCCCTTTTTAGTTTATGGTGTATTGGGATGGCTGGAAGCAAGTACCTAAAACATTTGAACTGTTTTCCAGTAGCCTTGGTTCTTGAAGACAATTGTATAACGATACAGCTTTTACATTGTGACTGCGTGAATGTGGAAACCTTGTCTGATGCTCCTTTTATCCATGGTATGGACAGATGAGCAAAAAAAAAATTGGATAAAAAATAAATAAATAATAGAGGGACAAAGGTAAAATAAATTGGGTAGATGGAAATACTAGTGGTCAGTGAGAGGAAGGTGTAAGATGTATAGGATGTATGACCTATTTGTTTTATTTTCTGTTTCTGGAGTGATGCAAATGTTTTAAAAATGATCATGGTCATGAATACACAACTATGTGATGATATTAATGAGCCATTGATGTATAGACTATATGTGTGTAAAGATTTGTCAATAAAATACATTTTTAAAAAATGAGGCAAAGATTTGGCAGACATTTCTCCAGAGAAGATATATGACTAATTAATGAGCACATGAAAAGATGTTCAGTATCATCAACCATCAGGGAAATGCAGATCAAAACCACAATGATTTCATACCCACTAGGATGACTATAATAAAAAAGACAGACAGGTATTGGCAAGGATGTAGAGAAATTGGTACTCTCATATATTGCTGGTGGAATTGTAAGCATGACCACTTTGGAAAACATTCTGGCAGTTTCTCAAAAGGTTACATATAGCATTACCAGTGACTTAGCAGTTTTACTTCTAGGTATATACCCGAAAAGTAGAAATAACCCAAATGTCCAGCAACTGATAAATGGATAAACAAAATGTGGTATACCCATAGAAAGGAATTATATTCAGTAATAAAAAGGAATGAAGTATTGATACAGACTACAACATAGATTAACTTGAAAACATGAAATGAAAGCCAGAAACCACACAAACACCATTATTGTATGATTTTATTTTATATGAAATGTCCAGAGTAGGGAATGTGTGAAGACAACGTCTCTTAGTGGTTGCATAGATCTGAGGGCTGGGGAGGGTGAATGGGGATTGACTGCTAATGAGTAAGGAGTTTCTTTTTTGAATGATGAAAGCTAAAACCAGATTGTGATGGCTGCACAGTTCTGTAAACGTTTAAAAAATCATAAAATTGTACAGTTAAAGTGGATGAATTATATATAAATATATGTCAATCTGTTTTTGTAGAAAAGGAAATTTAGGGCAAGGGTTGTGTATATTTTATATATTTAAACTCTTTTTTGTTGTTTTTGTTTAGAGAGGCAATAGGACATATGAAGGAAGGTGAAGAAGAAAAGACCAAGACGTATAGTGCCTTAATATGGACAAATAAAGTAATAGAAAGGAAAGATATTGAATTCCTAAATGACTTGAAGGTAGTTCAAGTTCTTATTGTTTTTATTTATTTTTTTCATTGCCTATAAAAGAGTCCATTGTCTTCTAGTTTGTTACCAGCAAATCATAGAGCAAAGGCTTTGGGGGTCTATCACATCTGGGTTCACATCCTGGCTTTGCCATTTACTAGCTGAATGATTGGACAATTCATATAACCCATCTGAGAGGCATTGTCGCTAGCAATTAAGAGCCCAACTCAGAAGATGGATTATGGGTGCAAGTCCTGGCTCTGTGTTTCTTAGTTTTGTGACTTTGAACAAAACTTAACCTATGTTTCACTTTCTTTATCTATAAAATTAGGTAGGAGGATTAAATAAGTTAAACCATATGAAGTACATAGAATAGTGCCTTGTACATAGAAAACACTCAGCAATGCTGTAATTATGTTTTGTCATCTCCAAAAAAGAAATATAAAGTAGGACTTATCTAGTGAACTTGATGCTAAGATTAAATGCATAAATAAAACATGATTAATGTATGTAAACCCCCAGTTTGGGCACATGCTAGGTTTTCCTTCACATGAGCATGTGTCACTGTAGAGGGACTGCCTGTTTTGCATGTTTCTTCCCACCTGCCCCTGCCTCTTTCTGTAAAGGTACTTCACTTTCACATGCAAAGAATGAGCATAAATGGGCACAAAGATGCATACAGTTATTACAGCATTGTTTAAATGGGCAATATTTTGTAACAATCTCCATTACCTACTAGAGGGGGCTTGTGTAATATTATGGCTTATCTGTGTGATGACTGTTACTATCTAGCTGTTAAAAATTATGATGTACATGAATATTTATTGACATAGGAAAATATTCCTGATAAGTGCTAAAGGGGAGCAAAAACAAGCTGTAAAAGTATATAGATAATGACACATTGTGATTTAAACATGCACACATATTTGATTATCTAGAAAACAATTTATATGACAACAGATACCAAAAATACAAATACCCAATTCAGAAATGCACAAAAGATATGAACAAGCAGCTGAAAAAGAGCAGCTCCAAATGGCCAGGAATCATTTGAAAAGATATGCTACCTCTAAATTGAAGTAATAATAATAATGTATGACTTTATTCTCATCAGATTGATATTCACCTCTCAGTGGGATGGAGTAGAGAAGGATAGTTGTATACATTGCCAGTGGAAATGTAAAAGTTTTTCAGCCTTTTTGGAAAACAATGTGGAAATGACTATGACAATTAAAAATGCACTGCTCTTCTACCCAGCTCTCCTGCTATTGGCAGTCTGTCCAGTACGATTAAAACTCCAAGTGTCTATAAAAGTATATGCACAAGGATGTTTATTGACTTTGTTCAAAGTGCCAAAATCAGCAGTAACAAAACTAGAAATGAAGTGAATGTCTTTCAACAGGGAAATAGTTGAATAAATGGGAATATTTTACAGCTATATAAAGAAACACAGCATGTGATCCCATTTAATTTATATGTTAGTATGTATATTTATGCCTAAAATATTAGGAAAAAAGGTAGAGGTATAACTGTATCTGTGACTTTTAGAAACATCTATGACATATTAAGAGAAAAAAGTAAAATGCAGAATAATGTTTATAGTGCGAGTATTTTGGTGAAAAGAAACAATCAAAACCCCTGTTTGTATATAAGTGTGCATATGTTTGTATGAACACTGAGAAAAGAAGAAAGGGTACACACAAAACTGTTTATTTTATAATTTTAGTGTGCAGGGAAAACTTTATATACCTTTGAAACATATGTTCTCTCTGTTACAGTAAACCCATGTTTCTTTGTAATTTGAAAATAAAAATCAAGGAACAAAAATTAATAATAGTTTGATGGATAAATTTGGACTGTCATCCAGCTCTCTCATAGAAGTCACTCATCTGCTTTGAGAAGCTCATCTATAAGCCGAGGGGATGGACTGGATGATCTCCAGTTGCCCCTCCAGTGCTGAGGTTCTGTGATTCTTATCTAAGGCCCTTTGGCTTTTGGCCCTATTCTTTAGGGCCTTTAGGATGGTAGATATAATATAGAAAGATACTTTTAAAATTGCAAAGCATAATCTTAAACCTCTCTGTATATTTGTGCAAATTACTCAAAATGCTCTGTAAGGGAAAAGTAAACTTGTTTTTTAAAAAAAAAGATGCACAGTTTGTGGGAGTGGGGGTAGATTCATTATTCACAGAAATAATGCTGAAAGGACAGTTTTTACATGTATAAACTAAGGGGTTGAAGGGTCTGTTTCATGGTCCACAGCCCAGCTGATGAGACTAGTTGATTTCTCATTATTTTAAGTATTAGGCTTAAAACAAACCATTTTCAAATATTCCTAGCATCAAAAATATAAAAACTGAATTGCTGCCTCATTCAGAGAAGAGGGCACTTCAATTTGACTACTTGTCCCCTCATTTTTCCCCCCCATTAGGCAGGCACCGGAAATCGAACCCGGGTCCTCTGGCATGGCAGGCAAGCATTCTTGCCTGCTGAGCCACCATGGCCCACCCTGTCCCCTCATTTTTGAGGGTAACTTACTTGTCAGGAAAAAAATCGCATATGTGTGAGTGTGGATCTGTGCAAGTCTCTGAAAATTCAGCAGTGTGGGGACGGTAGAGTTTGATGTAAATAAATAGTTTTCCTTTTGTCAGCTAAAAACAAGCAAACAAAAGAGACAGGTGAGTGTGTGTTGAAATGAGTAGTATGTTTGAAGCAGGGGTGGGCCTAGTAGCTCAGTTGATGTTTCCATTGACTGGCTCATAGGTCAAGGTACTGAGCTTGACTCAAGATAAAGGAAGAAGGGGAGAAGAGCACTCACTAGATAACTCATTTCAAGGCCGGCTGTTTCTGTACTCTAGAGGTTGTCTCTTTATAGACCCTGTTCTAGTTTGCTAGCTGCTGGAATGCAATATACCAGAAACGGAATGGCTTTTAAAAGGGAGAATTAAATGAGTTGCTGGATTACAGTTCTAAGTCTGAGAAAATGTCCCAGTTAAAACAAGTCTACAGAAATGTCCAATCTAAGGCATCCAGGGAAAGATACCTTTGTTCAAGAAGGCCGATGAAGTTCAGGGTTTCTCTCTCATCTGGAAAGGCACATGGTGAACACGGTCAGGGTTCCTCTCTCATCT
>PVIY010037922.1:0-24292 GCA_004026745.1 Myrmecophaga tridactyla | reverse complement strand
CTATATCTGGTTTTGGTATTAGAGTAAGGTTAGCTTCATAAAATGTTAGGTAGTGTTCCTTTTTCCTCAGTTTTTTGGAAAAGTTTGAGTGGAATTGGTGTTAGCTGTTTTGGGAATGTTTGATAAAATTCCCGATTTGAAGCCATCTGGCCCTGGGCTTTTCTATATCAGAAGACGTTTTATGACTGATTGAATCTTTTTACTGGTAATTGTTTGTTGAGATCTTCTATTTCTTCATGAGTCAGTGTGGCTTGTCTGTGTGTTTCTTGGAATTTGTTCATTTTGTTTAAGATATCTAGAACTTGACTGATTTTTGTACAATAATCTTATAACCCACCAATTTGCTGAAATAGTATCCTTATGATTTTTATTTTAATTTCTTCAGGATCCATGGTAACATTCCTCCTCTCATTTCTGGTTTTGTTTATTTGTGTCCTCTCTCTTTTTTTCTTTGCCAGCCTAACCAGGGGTCCATTGATTTCATTGATTTTCTCAAGGAACCAACTTTTGGTTTGTTGATTCTTTCTATTGTTTTTTGTTCTCCAGTTCATTTGTTTCTGCTTTAATCTTGGTTATTTCTCTTTTTTATATTTGCTTTGGGGTTAGTTTGCTGTTCTTTCTTCTTTGACTCACTGAGTGTTTAAGAGTGGCTTATTTATTCTCCATATATTTGGGAAAGTCCTGGTTCTTTGGTGGGTATTGGTTTCCAGCTTCATTCTGCTGTAATTAAAGGAAGTGCTTTGAATAATTTCAATTTTATTAAATTTATAAAGAATGTTTTGTGCCTCAACATATTATCTATTCTGGAGAACATTCCATGACACTAGAGAAGAATCTGTATCCTGGTGTTTTGGTGTATAATGATCTCTATATGTCTGTTAGGTCTAATTTACATATCACATCATCTAAATTCTCTGTTTCCTTTGTTGATACACTGGTTGTTCTAGCTATAGAGGAAGAGTGGTGTATTGAGGTCCCTCTCTATTATTGTTGAAATATCTATTGTCATCTTCAGTTTTGCTAATGTTTGCCTCATATACTTTGGAGCTTCTTGATTAAGAGCATAAATATTATGATTGTCATTTTTTCTTGGTGAATTGTCCCTTTTATTAATATGTATTTTCCTGTTTCTTATGACATATTTACATTTGATGTCTATTTTATTTTATATTAGTATAGATATTCCTGCTTTCTTTTGATTATAGCTTGCCTGGAGCATATTTTTCCATCGTTTCACTTCCATTCTGTTGTATCCTTGGGTCTAAGATGAGTTTCTTGTAAGGAGCATATAGATGGATCACATTTTTTAAATCCATTCTTCCATTCTGTGTCTTTTAATTGGTGACTTTAGTCCATTAACATTCAAATTACTACTGTAAAGGTAGTTCTTCAATCTAGCATCTTATCCTTTAGTTTTTATTATCAGAACTATATATTATTTTCCCTCTCTCTCTCTTTTTATCCTTTAAGTTACCCTTACTGATACTATTCAATTTCGTATCCTCCTCCTGATCTCTCTCTTGTGTCTTTTTCTTCAGCCAACAGAACTTCCTTTAAAATTTCTTGTAGGGCAGGTTCTTGTTGACAAATTCTCTCAGGCTTTTGTTAGTCTATGAAGATTTTAATCTCTCCCTCTATTTTGAAGGTTAATGTAAGAGCCAAGGGTTTAAACAAGACCTGCAAAATTTGTTGGGAGCAGCTGGCATCAAAGTGGCAGCAAGAAATTGAGGAGATAGTAATTTGCTTAATGGAGAACAGTCTGGGGAAAGAGAGAAAGTTTGTTTTGTCTTAGGCCCAGGTTCTTTGTGGTCATCTTAAGTAAGCACTCTGTATTCTCACCAGGTGCATGCATACTCTTTGTCACGTGAACCCTGCAGTATATAAGCAGGAACCAATTAAGAATAAAGTTGTCTGATGTCTCTGGTCTGTTATAGCTGAGCTTCAGACCCCCTGAACCCATCTTTGTTTGTCTTTTATTCTTTCTTTCTCATCATTCCTTAATATCCTTCGAGCTCCATGTCATAGGAAGCAACAGGATAATTTGGCTGGATAAAGAATTCTTAGCTAGAATATTTTCTCATTCAGGATCTTAAATATATCATTCCACTGCCTTCTCACCCTCATGGTGCCCATTGAGTGGCCCAAACTCAGTCTTATGTGCTTTCCTTTGTATGTAGTGATTCGCTTTTCTCTTGCTTCTTTTAGGACTTTCTGCTTCTCTTCCACATTTGCTTAGTATGTGTCTTGGAGTAAGCCCATTTGGATTTATTCTATTTGGGGGTTTGTTTGACCTCTTTGATTTGCATATTTATGTCCTTTATGAAGGCCAGGAAGCTTTCACCCATTATCTCTTCAATTAATGTTCTTAGCCCTCTACTTTCCCTTCTCCTGGGATACTGATGATTCTTATATTCACATGCTTCATGTGTTCCATCATTTCCCTGAAATCCTGTTCCATTCTTTCATCTTTCTTCCTATTTGTTCTTTTATGTGCTCAAGGTCAATTGTTCTGTCTTTTAGTTTGCTTATTCTTTCTTCTACCTCTTCAAATATGTTGTTTTGTGTGTCTAGTATATTTTAATTTTGTCTACAGTATCTTTCATCTCTGTGAGATCTGCTACTTTTCTATTTCTTTCAAATTCTTCTTTATACCCTTCTTCAAATCCTTTAGGTAATTATGAACATATCCTTGATATCTTTTAGGTCATTGATATCCTTTAGGTCATTATGGACAGCTTTGATTAGTTGTTCCAAGTTCTGGGTCTCCTCTGGTGATTTAATTTTGTCATTTAGCTGAGCTGAATGTGCCTGACTCTTCACTTGCTTTATGATTTTCTGTTGCATTTGGGACATTTGATTATCTTGCTAAAGTTATTTTGCAAGTTGATTTCCTTCACTCATCTAAGGTTTTGTATTTGCTTGGTTTTGCATGAACATTCCCTTTTGCACTTGATTTGTCAAAAATCCCCCAGAAAACCAAGGCCCAGATCTCATGAAGCAGATGCAATAGTACTTGAGGGTCTGATAAAAGTTGGACAGACAGCATTTCTACTTCTTTCCAGCAGATGGCACTCTTAAGCCAGCTCTTCCTGTCAGGTCCACCTCTTGCAGACTGTGGCAGCTGGCTGAGCAGAATGGAGATTCAGTGCAATGCCAGCCAAGACCACTGTTCATAATGCATGCTGAAAGCTGTCATTCCTGGAGCTGTGGAATAGATAGTGTTCACCTTGGTGAACTCTGCTTGTGTGCCCAATGAGTCTGGAGGCCCCAAGGCTCCCACTTTGGGTGAGTTTGGGCTGTGGATATTTCAGCTGCCCCTGCCCACAGCCAGTCTGGAAATGCCTGGTGGCTGGTCACAGTGCACAGCTGGTCACAGCATAAGTTTTGGCCAGCTTCCTTGGCCTCACCTTTCCGTCCATATATGCCTAAGGTTTCTGGGTCTCTTAGAGAAAGGGGAGTGGTATTGGACTCAACAAAAGCCACTGGCCAATTGTCTGACTGGCTTCACTCTGTATCTCCCCCCTTCCTCCCCAGGAGATAGGATCTCCAGTCTCTAACAAAAAACAGGCACCCACAGCAGCCTGTCTCAGGGATCAGGGAAGGCACTTTGTACTGATTAACTGATCTCTGTGCACAGGGAAAGCAACTCTGCAGACTACTTTGTTTCCCATGGGAATTCCCAGCTATGGAGCTTGGAGGAAAGATCTCCCAAGCCAGATTCAGGGGTAGGCTGGAATGCAGGGACATTCTAGTCTTTCAAGTTCTATTCCATAGAATTCTCCTGTGCACTGTCACTTGCCCCTGGCGGGATTGTGACTGAACAGACTCACCCCCTTTCTCTCCACCCCAATTTCTCCACTTTTTTTGTCCAGGACCTCCCTATATAGTGTAGAAGACACTCTCTGGTCACTCATGCCCCGGAAATGCAATCCTGTTCTTTTTCTGTCCCTTCTCTTGTTGTTGCACAGAGTTGGGGTGAACTCAGCCTATCCTATTCCATCATCTCCTGTTGCTGATGTCTTCATTTTGGGCCTCTTCTAACCTCAAAACCATGAGCAAATAAATTCCTGTTGTTTAAATCAACCCATTGTGTGGTACTTGTGATAGCAGCTCTGGAAAGCTTAATAGAATATCTCTCTCTTAGGCTAGATATTTTTCTTTATTTTGCACCTAGCTTTCTCTTGCTCTTACTCCAACCCATTCTGATTATCTTCCCTTGAATCCAAAAGGTGGTAAAGCAATTATAGCACATTTACTAGTTTCTTATAAAGTATATTCTGAGTTCCCCACTCAGAAATCTTAGCTAGCTCTCCATAGTTTAACGGCTTTCATAATGATTAACATAGTAATTAATACCAGGCTATAGTTTAGTGTACACTACCCTGTTGGAACATGTTGGGCCTTGCCACAGAAGAGATCTGATTATATACAAATGTCTGTGTTGAAGAAGGATGCAGTGTGGTTTCTGGCCCCAAAAGAATAGTTGTTCCCCAGTAGTCTAGGTATTTGTTGCAAAGCCCAGACTTCTGCATGAGAGAATAACCCACTATTTGATCCATTTGAAAAGCTGGTCCTAGTATATACGGACTACCTGATCATAGAAAATCAAGTAATTATGTGATTGGAGCTGCCAATCATGGGCACTATCAGATCCAATTAGTTATAATTCTTGGTACACACGTAAGTAATACATTTTATGGTGTAATTTAGGTACTCGGGAATAATCCAGAGCAGGACCATATAGCATGTTTCACAGACAGGTGAGACAAAATTCTATACCTCTTTGTACTAATAACTCCTTCTCAACATACATCCCTACTTCCGCATGGTGGGTTTTCAACCATTAACTAGCATAGCAAGAAAAAAATCAAATTTGTTTCACAAATAGATAACCTCAATATGGAAATTGGCTGATACCATATTATGGCCCCACTCAAAGGTGGCCCAGACAGATCCAGCAAGCTGTCCCATGTGCTCAATGATCATTTTTCTTTCAAAGAAATAAAGAGCCTTTATTGAGATTGTGCAAGACAAGGAGAACAGGATACAAAATCTCAGATCTGTCCCCCAAAATTGGAGATACTGGGTTTTTATGAAATTCAAAGAAAGGGATGGGGAGATAGTGATATTAGGATATTAGGAGACATTGATTGATTTGCTCAATTGGAAGCAGGGCCCCAGAGCTGCTCTTGTGGATGGACAAAAGCTGGCTACGTTAAACACCAGGTACCAGGTTATGACCGGGTCATAAATTCACATGAGATAATCAGTAAAGAGCCTAAGTTAAACAAAGTGGGAAATTAAGCATTATAAAGAAAGAATTGATAAAGTCCTGCTGGGATACCTATAATAAGATAAGGGGTACAAGCAGGGCCCAAATTAACTTATTACTGTCCAATTACAAGGTAAAGATTATATAGTTACAAAACATAACATCACCATCAAAGAAACAAGTTAAGTGAGTTTTCACAGTTTCAGATGCTTGACTGTTTCAAAAGGCTAGCATGCATCAAGGCTCTCAGTTACTTGTTAATTCCTTATACTCCAAATTCACCTTTGTATTGGACAGAGCTGGTGTCAGGTTAGATAGAGTTCAAATTTATTGTACTAGAACGGGGATGAGGAGATGATTGAAAACTAAAAGTCTATAAAGTGATATATATTTTTTACATTACTACTTTATTTTACTTTATATATATAATATATATATGCCTCCACCAAGAGCTCTAATTCATTAAGGGCTTGTTATTTAATTTATCTACTCACATGGGCTTAAATTGTGATGCTGCTTAGAGTAGCAAAAGAGACATTCAATGCTGCTGTTGGGGGCTAGTAATATAAAAACAAAAAAAGACCAGGAAGTCCCCACTTCCCTCCCATCTTTCCACTCTCTGCATCCTTTCCTTGTTTTCTTGTTTCCTGCTTTCCACTGAGACCAAGCAAATTGAGATCTGCACAAGTCCAGGCAGAGGACCCTACAGACCAAATTCTCTCCATTGTCTATTACGTTAAAAGACTCATATGCTGGCCCCCGGGCTCTCATATGGCTCAGAAGCTAAGAGTCCCCATAGTAATTCTACTGGAGACTTCACTAAATAGTAGCTAGGCAGAGAGGAGGATGGGTTGGAATTGGATAAAGGAATGAAGGCAAAGCAGGAAGCATGCTTTCAGTTTTCAAGAACCCTATCATTGGCCCATACTCACACTCAAATTTTAAGAGTTCCCTATTTGCAAAAGGATTCTAAAAGTGGAGCAGAAATAGCCCTTATAATATTCTTACTCCCATACATACACAATAATTAAATAATATTTGTGGAAAAGCTTGCATACACTGCTGCTTATGATAACTAATTTCTGTACTTAATATCAATATTCCTCAAATGCTATAAGCACTATTGACACCAAGACAAAATCTAGCAAATTAATCGTTTACCATAATCAAGAACAAAAACTATACACGTACTCCTTCAATCATTTATTTATTCATTCATTCACCTTGTCATCTCTGAAGATCCACTCCCATCTTAACATTTCAGTTTAAAATTAACCTCTTTTTAAAATATTTGTCAAATGTTTCCCATCCTACTTGAAAAGTTATTGTGGAATTCTTTGTGCTTCCATAACATTCAATTAGTGTCACTTTCATACCATTTTATCACATCAGGTTCTGTATTTGCTCAGTTGGACATGTGTAAATAGAATCCTAACTGTTTATAACCATCTTCAGGCCAGGGAGTTTCTCTTGTTATTTTTCATTTGAATTGAATTTAATAAATTTTCCTTTTCTGATTCAATTTGGAAATTGATTTCAGCCTATGTAGAGTTCCATAAAATGATGCATGAAAAGAAGCAGTAAAAATTCTAATACTCCTTGACATAATGGGTCCAATGTGTAGCAACTTAGATCACTAGCATGCAAAAAAAAAAATCATGATCATTTTCACTAAGTAGCAATAGTTGCTTCTCCAGGGGAATGCCTCTTTGTAATGGTTCTTATTTACCTGCAATGTCATGAGCCAAATAATAATATTTTCCAGTTGTGATACTCTGTTCCTACCAAAAAAACCATAGCTGATGTGGAAATAATTAATCATAGAATTTTAGATTGCAATTATTAGAAGGGAAAATGTTACTTGATTGCAGAAAGTTCAGCCATCCCTGAACTTTTCACTCATTTTGAGACCTGCGATCAAATGTATCTCTGTTAACATTGGGAAATCTTTTGAGCCACAGTTCTATTTTAATATAGAAAAAGAGAGTGAAGTGCCAAGGTCATGAATGCCTTTTCTTTCTGAGCTCTTAATTCGTCATTCAATTCTCACGAGGCTAAGATACAAGTGTGTGTGCAACTTTTGAAATGCACAGCCAGAGTCATCTTTGGTTTGCTCTGAAATAAGTCAAGCATTGTTGAATAAGCTTCCTCTCTTCCACAAAATACAGTTGGTAATAGCCTTTATGTGCCAAGCACTGCTCTGAGTAATTTATATTGATTAATACTTTTTTGTCTATACAGCATTGTAGATGAAGCACAGAGTCGTTAATAATTTCCCCAAGGTCACACTATCCCTTGATCCCAACAGTGTGGCACTGGCATGTCAGAAAGATGGACTGTAAAAAGAAGGTATTTGGCCTACTTTAGGAATAGCAAGGACACCAGTGTGGCCAGAGCGAAAGGAGAGAAAAATAGATGGGAGATCAGTTAGAATGTGGGGAGCCTGATCATGCAGTAATTAATGTAATTCATTGTACAATAGTCCAATTTCCTTAAAATGACAGCAATGTAATCTAAAGGGAGTTTAAAGATAGGGAAAACTATATAACTTAAGAAAAAAAAAATAGGCTCTTTCCATGAAGAATTTTACCTGAAATGGGTCTTCATAGATGGATAGGATTTCAGCTGGTGGAGTGATGAGAGAAGGAGGATTAAAGGCAAGGAAACATCATCAGATGAAATGGGGATCCATATTTTCTATTTAGGGAATTGCCAGAAATTCTAGACTGGCTGAGAGCTTACATATTAGTAAGAAGGCAGTGCAAAATAATATCTGTGTTGTGACAAATGCTTGATATCTAATGCATATTCTGTTACAAATTTCACAAAGAAAGAACTGTGTAAATGCATCCATGTCTATTTTTAATATTCTCTTCTTCTTTTGAAGATTGAAGGAAAAAGTTACAAACTCTAGTTCCAGAAAACTTGCATTCAAAATATGACCACACAATTTCCTAATTATCTGAACTTGTACAGGTTATATTTTGAAACCTTAGTTTCTCTATCTGTAAAATAGGGTTAAAAATCATCTCTGTTTCTCAACTTGAAATTTCACCCTTTTCCTATATTGCATATTCCCACAAACCCAAAATATTTCTTCATTTAGCCAATACCCACCAATTGATCTTGCAGTAAAGAAATTACAGTATCCTGAGAACATTCACTGGTCCCCTAGGTCTGAATCAACTATCTACTTTCTCTGAAGAGTTCCCATAGCAACCTGTACTCCACTTCCATAACAATTATCACACTGGATTCAAATTGCTTGCTCACTTGTGGATTTTTGAAAATCCAGAGGATTCTGGAAATTCGAATAATTTAGAACATAGGAGGAGAGGAGAATTTTTCAATTTTCTATCCCCAAATAGCTAGCACAAAATCTGGCATCTAATAGATACCCATTCAATACCTAAAAAAGTGAATGAATGACTGCTCAAATACAAGAATGCTGTTATTGTGCCAGTTTGAATCCACTGTGTACCTCAGAAAACTATGTCCTTTAATCCTCATTCAATGTTGCTGGATGGTATCTTTTTTATTGTTTCCATGAAGATGTGACCCACCCAATTGTAGGTGGTAACTTTTGATTAGATGGTTTCCATGGAGAAACTTTTGGAAAGAGCTGATAGACCCCAAACAGCCAGAGATCTTTGGAGATACCAGAAGAAAATGCCCCCAGGGAAGCCTTATGAAATGAGAAGAGCTAGCTAGCACACATGGCCATGTGCCTTTCCAGCTGACAGAGGTGTTCTAGATCCATTGGCCTTTCTTGAATCAAGCTATCTTTCCCTGCATGCCTTGGTTTGGACATTTTCACAGCCTTAGAACTGTAAACTTGCAACTTAATACATTCTTTTTTTAAAAGTCATTCCATTTCTGGTATATTACCTCCTGGCAGCTTTTACAAACTAAAACAGTTATTATCCAGCTTCTGTTGGAACAATTTCCACATTCCAGCATGGACAGTTCAAGGTAAATCTTAATGTGAACTGGAAGATTTAAAATATGGTGAAATTTATCCTCTTTTCTTTAAAGGAATTAGTGTTCTAAGAGCCTTATTATTTGCTTTCATATTTATTCCTATTAATGTATAGTTTAGAGCATATTTTTAGTAATAATTTTGTTTGTAAACTAAGTTGAGTTGCATGTACCTTAAATCATTTGTATGCTTTTTATAACTCAAACTTTATTCTACTATGTAAGATTGAACTTGTGTTTAAAATAAGATACATTTGAAAATCCTCAGAATTATGACCCCTAGAAAACATGCTCTTAATTTTAATTCATTCCCGTGTGCATAAATCCAATGTAAATAGGACCTTTAGGTGAGGTTACTTCAGTTAAGTCATGGCCCAACTGAAATCAGATCAGTCTTAATCCTTTGACAAGAGGTCTTTTAGAGAAGGCTACAGAGGGACGAGTAACCAGGAGAAGCCAGAAGTTGGAAGTCAGTGGAAGCCAGAAGAGAAAGAAGATTTACTGCATACATTGCAAAGGACCAAGAATCACTGGCAGTTAGTCCCAAAAAGCTTAAGACTTCAGGAAAAAAGCAATGCCTTGCTGAAGCCTCAATTTTAGACTTCTTCTCATCTCAAAAGCATGAACCAATAAATTCCCATTGTTTACGTCAATCCATGGTATGGTATTTGTTTTAGCAATAAAGAAATTATAACAATGTATTTTACCTTTTTTGCTTTGAAATACTTTCAATGTTACAGAGCAGTTACAAAAACAATGCAAACTATGGGGAGAACTCCAACATGTCCCTACTCCCCCTACAGGTTCCTTAGGCCTGAATCACTTTTCTTCATTATTTCTTCCTTTTGCTCCTTAGATTGCATGATTTCAATAGTCTTATCTTCAAGTTCACTAGTTTTCTCTTCTGCCAGCTCCAATTATTGTGTTCTTCAGCTTTGTTTGGTTCCTTTTCCTAATTGCCATCTCTCTATTGATATTCATTTTATCCATCTTGTCATTTTCCTGATTTCCTTCCTTCTTTTTCTGTGTTTGCCTATAGATCTTTGAATATATTTAGGACTGTTTTAAAATGTCTTTGGTATGTCCAGATCTGGCCCTCTGCACTGATGGTTTTTAATTTTTCTCTTTTGCCTGGGCCATCACTTTCTGTTTCTATGTATGTTTTGTAAACTTTTGTTGAAACCTGATTATTTTGATATTTTAATGAGTTATCACCGGAATTTGGACTCTGCAGCATCTATTCCTTAAGTTTGTATTCAACTAGTTTTATGACAGAGCTTTTATTGATTGTCAAGCTCTAACAAAAAGAAGAAGGAGGAAGAGGATGGGGAAGGAAAACATCTTTCCTAGTCTTTGTAGATTGACCAATGCAAATATTCTCCTTTAGGGTTCATCCATAAAATGAGTTTAAAGAATACTTCCAGGCAAAAGCATAGGTGCCTCCATTATCCTTTCTTGGGCATGCATGTGTGACCCTAGGAAGTCCCTATTTATATGGTTCTGAATGTCCTCTCTTCCCTAGCAAATAGCTTCCTCACAGTCCTGGGTACTGCACTGTATGTCTACTGCCATCAGTTCCTTGCCTCAGGTAGTATGCATTGACTAGTCTCCCACAATGTTAGTAGGAGTGTTCTGTGATCTGCCTTCTTCACTCAGGGCAAGTTCTGTGATGGTGAATTCCTCAGAGCACCACCAGAGAGAGTGAGCCAGACATACATGCTTTCAGTATGCACATGAGGGTTACTCTGCTCTTTGTGCAACTGGGACCAGAGATCTATACTGGGAGCATGGGCTGGCTCCATGCAGATCAGGTGCAGGGTGTGAGAGGAGCCAGCTAGGGTGCTAAGGGATCCTACTGCTTTTAAGTAGCTGTTTTTCTTGACTGGATACTTACCCTATTATTGCAGGGGGGAAGGAGTGCAGGAAACAGCCCTGAAGAATAGCACTCTTTTGTATTGAACAGGGCTTCCCCTATATATTTTTTATTAAGTTTTCTGTGACACACTTTTATATCAGTTTGATTATAACATGTATTATTATTTTTATCTCTTAAAATATCCTTACATTATCTTTTCTTTCAGTAAGTAATATCCTTTTAAAATAGTAAAATAATCTTCCCTTTGAATTAAATTGCTACAATACTCAAATGTCCCCTCCCATACAAAGGCTTTCTTGGATCTGTCTGCCACTTTCTTAGTACTTTGTAGACTCTATTACTATGCATATATCACATTATCATGCATATGTCACTTCTAAATAGAATTTGTGTTGCTTGAAATCAAGGACCATATTTTTCTTCTTTCCTTTGTAGCCTAGTTCCCAGCCTTGGTGGTGGGTGAAGCTGTTTGTACCCCAGATAAACATGCTCTTAAATCTAATCCCTTTGTGTGGGTGGGACCTTTATGTAGGACCTTTCCATGAAGTTTTTTCAGTTAAGTGGCCCACCTCAATCAGCATAGGCCTTTATCCTATTACTGAGTCCTTTAAAAGACAACAAAATTAAGACACAGAGAGAAAAAGCCACAAGAAGCAAGAAGTTACATTAACAGAACAGGAAGAAAAGAGAGAGGCCAGAGGATGCCATGTGCTTTGTTACATGGCAGAGAAGTCAAGGATTGCCAATAGTCAGCCCCAGGATACCACAGTATCCAGGGAGAAAGCATTGCTTTGTTGATGCCTTGATTTGGACATTTTCCTGGCCTTAAAACTTAGTGAATAAATTCCCATCATTTTGTGGTATTTGCCTAAGCAGTCAAGGAAACTAAACACCAGCACAGTGTCTTGTGTAAACCAGGCATTCTATAAATATTTAACAATTGGAGCAGAAGACAGAAATAATTTTGCCCATGAGCATCTCCTTTTAAGGAAAGAACTGGTTTCGCTTAGAGAAATACCTTGATAGGGCACTTAGGGACAGAATTTGAAGCCCTGATGGAATAACTTGGAAGGAAACAACAAGATGAGCCCTAACCTCAGCTTCCACATAAAAATGCAGGCTGGCAGGCAGGAAGGGAATGGCAATAGTGATTTGTAGTCAGCCTAACTGTACATCAGGGCATGGAAACTCAGCTACTGAAAAACAAAAAGTAAGAAGTTATTTCACAATCGTTTTGCCAGTATTTATAATAGCTTGTTTTGAAACAATTGCAAGAATTAACTAAGGAATTGTCACATCCATTTCACCCAAGAGATTTGTGCAATTACATTTTACCACATTTGCTTGCACGCACTCACTCTCTCCCCCATCTTCTCTATCCACCTGGAGGGTATGTCCCCAAAACAATAACTTTCTCTTGTGTAATTGTAATTATCCAATCTATAGACCCCATTCTTAATTCACCAAGTGTCCCAACAATGAAACTTTTTTCCTTACTAGTCCAGAATCTGATCCAGGATCATTAAATGACACTCCTCTTTAGTCTCTGTTTATATGCCATGGCTTCTTTGACTCTCCAGATTTTTTGGGTCCTCACTAATTTTAAAGTACAGGTTTCTCTTTCTAGACAATGTGCAAATACCTGGGTTCTTCAAATATTTCCTCAAAACATTGCATTCTTGTCCATAGCATCATGGAAATAATGTTGCATTCTTCTCAACATATTAATTTAGGAGGCACACAATGCTCATCTACCCGACCACTATTAAACTTAATCACCCAATATTTCTCCATTGGAGATCACAGTTTTCCCTTGCAATTGATAATTATTTTGTGGGAAGATGCTCTGGGAATCTGCCTATATCGACTTCTTCATCCAGCCTCTCCCACCATCTAAACATCTGCGTATGACTCCTAGTGACTCATTCGCTCCCTTGATGCTTGCTGGCAAGATGTTTTTCTATGTATATCATTCCTGCTATTTTCATTAGTCAGAATTCCATTGTGATGAATAGCCTACCTGATAAAGATATTATTTATCTGTTTATTTATTCAATCTCTACGAACTTTTGAATTCCTATTTTATTCAACGACTTGTATTCTATTACCATAATTATTAATTCTAATACTCAGATTATCCCAAATTTGGCCAGTGGGGGCCCCTTAAGCAGGCTCCTATACATTTTGTTTTTGCATGGGCAGGTACCCGGAATCGAACCTGGGTCTCTAGCATGGCAGACGAGAACTCTGCCACTGAACCCTGAACCATAGTGGCTCGCCTTCCTATACACTTTTGGCATGTCCATAGCATTTGTTTGAACACTTCTTACTTTCTGCCACCAATGGATATTCCTGCTTCACCTTGTGATGCACACTTCTCTCCTGCTCTTTTCTAGAATCACCCATTTATCCAAACAGACTTGCTTCTTTAGTGGAGCTTGATATTTAGAAATCAAGCTCTAAGTGCTCGATATCCTCATTGCTAGTAGAAAGCCCTTGCTTCTAGGCCCTCCCAGTGGATGAAGCTGGTGGGGTGGGGGGATATATATGTATGTATAAATGTATATATGTATGTGTTATGTTTATGTATATGCTTATGTGTATATGTGTGTGACCATCCACCGACACACACATAGAGGGAAAAACAGACATTTATATCTATTTTATATACTCCATATAAATATAAATGCACACATACATATTTAAAAACAGAAAACAAAAATTAGACTTCCCTTTCTTAATTCCAATTTCAATACATCACCTCACATTTCTTTCTAACTTTCTTCCTTTTCATGCTTGTAAAACCCTGGTTTAAATCACAGAACTCTAGTCCAATTATCCTCAATAGGTTTACTTATATGCCCTGTCCCCCTGATATAACCAAACTCCCACCTACACCTGTAACCATACCTGCCTCCTTAACTGCTGATGGCAATACTGTCTGCAAGGGGGAAGAAAAGGGAAAGAAAAGAAAGAGGAAGAGGAAAGAAGAACTTGATAAGTGATGTTGTAACACAGTGCTCTTGGCTGTCAGCCTGGAGTTGCTGTCTGTGAATTTCAGGGGTCTACCCCTCAGAACCACTTCTTTTGAATGAAATTGTAGTGTGGTAGCAAGGGGCAAGCACTACCCTGATATTATTTATGTTACAGCAGTGATTGCTAAACTATTAGTTGAAAAAGAATCTAGACATCAGAGCCAGGAGCAATAGCACTGAAAAATTCCAGGCAATTAACAAAAATCTTGCAAGGTATTGTACTTTCCAAAGACCTTATAAGAAGGAGGTTTGAGTCTCTCTTCTCTAGGTTATAATTATGGGATATTATAATATGAAATTAACAGTACAGATATTTTATGCAGCATATTTTTTTAAAAGATAAAACAGAAGACATTTCAGAAACAAAAGCTTTCTGTATAATTCCAGCAACCAACAAGGAAGAGAGGACATCCTGGAGGTGTCTGCCGTACTGTGATCAAATATTCTTCTTCAGCAGGATTCTTGCATGCATTTCCAAAGAGTGAATTCTGCCACACAAGTGGATCTGGAAAATTATTTTTTCCCTCGGGGCAGAATTGTCACCTTTATTTTTGCCTCTGAAAACTTGCTCAGTCGTTTTGGAGTGCTGCATTGTCAATTCATTCAGAGAATGCCCAGGGGAAAAATAAAACCTACCCAGGGCACTGGGATAAAAAACTTTTCTACTTCTTTCATAGCTTCATCTTGAGACAACTACCCCCTCTCTTCCTGGACTTCAAAGGTCCACATTGCTGAACTATGACAACCCAGCCTTCTCTTCATCTCAATGCCACCCCTCCCCAAACCCAGAGATTGAATATTTTCTCTGTAGGTAGTAGATTCTCATAGTGTATCTATGAGATCCTGATCTCATTCCGAGTTACTCTGTATTCTTAGCTCCAAAATGTGCCTCATAATAAATCATTTAGAAAATTTAGATGAAGGCATATGCTGTTTCATTACATGTATATTTTAATTGCCAAAATTTAGCAAATACACTTCAAATTCTATTTTCTAAAATAATTTCTGTGGTCTATGCTTTCTTTGCTTTATTTAAAGTGAAGGTTTATGTTTTTGCAAAGAATTTCCTCCCAAGCTTAATCACCACAACAAACAAGTCAATTCAATTCATGAGGATAAGGGGCAAGATGGTATGAATGGGGGTGGTGGTGGTGGTGAAGGAATAATTCTCCCTAGCCCTGTCCACCATATTTCCTTCAGATATAGAACTTTCAACCTTATACTGGCTTATTACCAACGGCATTTGTAAGAAACATTACTTCCTACATCCTACTTCATATCTGGGTGAAAATATAATTTACATGATCTACAGTAAGAAACCAAGTTATTCAAAAAACTTACAAAACTAGGCAATGCAGGAGAGTCTACACAGGCACCACCCGGCTTTGTGTCATTCTTGCAAGGCAGTCCTGACCTTCAGGGATGGTGTCCCTGCAAGGTTACTGCATCCAGATACTGTACAAAGTAACCTTTCAAACACATGAGATCTTGTCCTTTTAAATCACTTTCTTTGAAACTTTCTTTCAGAATCTCACACTGCCTGGAAGTCAGAGTCGACATTTTCTTCAAAGGTGTGCCTGCTTATTGACCAAATTTGCAGTTTCCTTGGAAATCTCCTCCTCAATTTTGTTGTAAAAATAATACTCGGCATGCTGAAGCAAAAGAATTGTTGAGATCTATCATGATTAGCGCACATTTTTAGTGTTTGCTGTTATATTTTTGTTTTACTAGCAGAGATGATGGATCAGTTCAAAAATTCAGAAATTCTGAATTTCACAGGTCCTGGTAACATCCAGTATTTATCCCTAAAAGAGACGTCCTAGGCTGGCACTGCAACTTGTAAACACTGAACAGCATGAGATTGCCTGATCCATACCGGACAGACCCAGATGACTTTTTAGTTCCATGTGGCTTAAATGTTCTTGAAAGCTTTTCCCAATGTATGACTTTAGAAATGTAACAGGCTAGTTTGTATCAGTTCATTTCAGAAATCTTTGTATTTTAAATAGAGTGTGACATTTCTATAATTGTAATAGCTCATAAATTTTATCAATTCTTTTTTCTTATCCTGTACTTTTAATTCAACTTTAGGTTTAATGTCTTCCTTTATTGCCCTCTCTTTGAAGGTTTTTTGTTGTTTTTTGTTTTGTTCTACCTTCTTATTTCCTTTTTCTTCCCCTCTATTATTTGAAGTTATATATTCTGTTTTTACTTTGAGGTAATCATTCCAGAAGTGTTTATAGAGTTAGCTGAACAACTCCTAAACTTATATGTTTATCTTTCTCCTGAAATGAAAGTGCTCTGAAATTCTTATGACTAACTTTCAAACTCCTGTCTTATTAAACTTTTAGTCACATGCATTTACTGAATTTTCTAAAAGGGGAGCCTGTGACAAATGCTTATGTGCCATCATTTTATTGGTGAGTAACCACAGGGAAGCAGGAGTTAGGAGAAAAAAAGTGAGGCATATGTTATGAGAAAGAAAAAGATTCTTGATAAACAGATTGTTTGATCTCCATGGCATCTTTGGAGAGGCCACATAAATAAAAAAGTGTCTGAATGGTAGTGGGGAGAAGGCTGGAAAAGCGCTAGAAGAATTTATCTATCAGGTTTCTTCTCCCTTTGATCAACTTGTCACCACTTCTGGGCCACACAGTTTGGAATTTCTAGCAACTGTTGGCTATAGTTGATCATTAGACATCAGGGCTGCGGCAAATATAGCATGAACCATTGTCCTGGGGCAGGCCAACAAGTGGGCACTTCTGAATTGCCATAAAAGTCTGCAGGCTATGGGCCCAGCCAAGTGAACTGGTTTGTCTGTGTGGGCTCCAGAAGTTGATGTGGCTTGAAACTAATGAAACTTAAGCTTACGGGCTCCTTACTTCCATAAGCACCTTCTAGTACTCTGCAAGGGCCCTGAATATGTGCTCATGTGGTCATGGTTTATGGAATTTGAAGAAGTAAGATAACTACAGTAAGAGAGGATCACTGCATTTCTCAATTCAACTTCTCCATCACACTTCCCTTTGTGCTTAGAAGCATCAGGGTAATCAGTTGGGATCTGGCCAGGGAGAAAGTTGAGATGGTTATAGATTTAAATTGTTTTTAAGTGGAGATATTCATGTAGTTTGCAGTTGTTTTCATATCTAGTTGTAGCTAGCAATTCTGACATAGGAATAAGTTCCAGGAATATTCCTTGAAGTATTTTTCCCAAGAACTCACCTGGCTTCTTCTCAAAAAGGTGTGGTGTAAAAGGACGTATCATGATATGAATTTGCCCTATGTCACCTGGCATTGGAAATAAATAATAATGGAAGAAATACTAGATGTGAAATAAATTGGTAGTTGTGGAAAATTCTTCTGATAATCAAATGGTTAAACTTATAAGCAGAGAATTTGAGTCTTATTAATATTTAGACAAAATAGAAATTGTCTCCTGTCAACAAAATACTCGCTGATGCAGAGCATGCAAAAGTAAATGCCCCATGCATATTATTTTCTCTTGATAGAAATAGCACAGAGTAGAATTCAAAAGAATTCCTGTGTGTGTAGGGCATCATATAGGAAAAAAGTATAATGGAGATATTTCAGGTTGATATTTATAAAAGAATGGTTAGTTTTCTGTATTTTGCAGTGTTTGAGTCAATTGTCAATTTTCTACCTTTTGCTTTTAATTCACATAGAGTAGATTCAAGTTGACAACCACCACAGACAGGATAGAGAATAATTCTGTGACTCCCCCAAACTCCCTTACACTATCCCTTTAGTCACACACTTTCCTTGCAGCCACTGCTCTCCATTACTGTGGGTTTTCTTTTCAACAATGGTTTCATGTAGATGGAATCATAACATATGTAACCTCTTGACACTGGTTTTAGTAAGCATAATGCCTTTGAAAGCCATCAAATTTTGTGTTTGTTGCTTTTACTGCTGAATAGTAGTAATCCCATTGCATGAATGTACTACATCTTGTTTATTTGTTCACCAGATGTTTTAGTTTCCTAAAGTTTAGTTTCCTAAATATATATATGCAATATATCAGAAATGCAATATATCAGAAATGAGTTGGCTTTTACAGTAGAGATTTATTAATTTACAAGCTTACAGTTCTGAGGCTTTGAAAATGTCCAAATTAAGGCATCATTGAGATGCTACCTGGACTCTGGAAACAGACTGCCAGCAATCCTCAGCTCTTCTGCCAGAAGGCAAGGCACTGCTGGTCTCTCCCTTCTCCCCTGGGTTTCGTTGCTTTCAGCTTCTCACTTGTCTGTCTGTGACTTTCTTTCTCAGTTTCTGTGTGTGCCCTTCTCTCAGCTTTTGTGTGTTTTCCCTCAGTCCATCTCTTGTAAAGGACTCCAGTAAGAGGATAAAAGCTCACCTGGGAAAACCTCAACTGACATATCCTAATCAAAAGTTCCCAATCACAATAGGTCCACACCCACAGGAATGGATTAGCCACATTAGAACATGATTTTCTGAAGTACATACAGCTTCCATCTATTATAAAGATGAACACATTTATGTTGTTTCGAGTTTTTGTCAATTATTTAAAAAGCTACCATAGATATTGTATTAGGGTTCTCCAGAGAAATAGAACTAACAGAATATATATGTAACTAGCAGGATATATATATATATAGATAGATAGATAGATAGATAGATAGATAGATAGATAGATATAATTATTATTAAGAGATTTATTATAGGAACTGGCTCATGTGAACAGAGTAACAGCATGTCTGAATTCTGTAAAGCAGGCTGTCAGTTGGAAATTTTCATGAAGGTGACATTGAATTCCCCAAGAGAAGCTGGCCTGCAGAAATAGAGACAAGAATTCTTTTTGACTTCTGAAATCTCCAGTTCTGGCTTTAAGACCTCAAACTGACTGTTGCTAAGGGCAATCTCTTTTGTTGATTATAGATTTTTGTTGTTTACAGATACAGTCAGTGGTAGATGCAGTCCCCTGACTGTAGATGCAAATCTATCTATGAAATACCCTCACAGTAACAGTCAGGCCAGAGCTTGCCATGGTGACACATGACCTTACTCATCACACATATTCGTGCACAGATTTTCGTGCGTGTGAACACATTTTCATTTCTCTGGAATAAAATCCCAGGAGTGGGATTTCTTGGTCATATGGTAAATACCTATCAGCTTTCAAGCTTTAAAAGTTGTGTGATTTAATTTCTTATTTAAGTATTTATTTTGGAGCCAAATACTTAATTTTATAGTGTTCTTCTTAAAGAAGTTCTCCAAAATTGTACATACATCAAGTCCCATAAAATCTGAATTAGCCTCTGGAGAGCTCCAAGTGGGTCCTCCATCTTTGTGTGCAGGAAAAACCTACAGGGAAAAGCAGGATGATCGTACAGGCTAATGTAACCTTTAGGCAGGTGTTGTGGGAAACACCAAGGGACCAGTAGCCTCCCTAGCAGGCATGTTGGTCTATACCAGTGGTTCCACATGTGGCTCCATCTGATGGCAGCTGCACAAGAAACCAAGGCAACAGTATCAATAGGGGATAATGTGTAAAGTGAATTTGGTGTATTCTACAATTTATAAACTTTTTATCCTTTTTTAAGAGTAAATGTTTGCTGAAGTTCACCCACAGTATCACTATTCCTCCTAGTATATATTTTTTCTTTTATTCCCCCAGAATCAAGACAAATAGAGGCATGTGTGTCTTCCATTTTCCTCTGAGGACTCTTTCAGTAGTTTACCCACTAAAAGTCTTTCCTTTTGGGGGGAATAGAAGCTTTGTGGCTTTTCTAATCCAAAGTCTTACTCCATACCGGTCCCAAGCTTTTCTTCTTACTCTCTTGCCTAAAGCTCGTCAAAATGCATATCTGGGCTCCTCCAGAGTGAATAATGTTTAGCTGGCCTCACACTAAAAATTCATTGTATGTTTTTTAATTTGAGTTAAGGTTTATCATATACGTACCTAGGCTTTCATATTCTGCTTTGGGTTAACATTTTTGCACTCTAATTAGAATGTAGAAGACTTAGCACTATATAGCCACGCCCCCTCCCAACTACCCCTGGTTATCAGGTCTTAGTTGTCAGATATATTACATTTGCATATATTGAAAATCCCTTTGTGGTTGTAGCCAACCTCTTCGCCCCATACTGTAGGGCACTGATCACTTATATGTTGGCTCACTCATGCACTTTCCATCTTAGGGAATTTCCATTTAAACACTAGCTTCCATGATCACTGAAATGCAAAAGACAGTGTCGAAAAGTCTCACATTGGAAATTAAGTGCTCAAGCCAGGAAACGACAACCTCACTTTTGCTCGCATCACTTGACCAGAACTACAAACTTGGGGCTGCACAGTTAGAAGAGCACAGGGAGGTAAAACCCACCCTGCACTGTTTATATAATTTGGGAAGTACTAGTACAGAATGAAGAGGCAGGAACTTGTTAAAAATTATGAATAATTTCAAGACATCAATGGTATTAAACCATATCAACAATAAAACCAACGCGGGGCTCTTCTAAGGGCTGACCCACCAACAGCACAAGTCTCACACCATGAAACTGGCCTGAACCCATCCACGAACCTTGAAGAAAGAAGGGAAGATTCCCACATGCATGAAAATTAGAACTGTCTACAACATCCTGTAAGTCCACAAATAAAAACCTCATTGAAAAAAATATCATTTTAAATTTTGACAAAATAGAGAAATTGTTTGCCAGAAATTAATAGTGCTATCAGCATGTATAAAGAGTGGAAAGTTTATTCTATTTTGGCAAAATGAGTGTTGTTATTTTAAAATGTTGGCAAATGGAGCAAAGGAAAAGCAATAGTTGTTTCATCATTTTAATTTGAAGTTCCTCGATTAGCGTAGTTAGATTCAGCATCAGGTCACTGAGTAGCTCCTGAACAGCTTTATGAATTGCGTTACCAGGGCTTATTTGCATAAAAATATTACAAGAAATATAAGAGATGGTAATCTTAATTCCAAATAATAATTTACTCTGTGAAGAAAAATGTTAATATGATTTCCATTGAAGAGTGCAAATGCACTGAATGGGAAGAATTATTGTCATGAAAACTGTAGTTAAAGAAGAGTCCACAAAACCACTCAGCTCAGCGTGCGGATTCTTATGACTTTGTATCATGTAAGACTCAGGGTGATGATATTGACTAAAGGAGTTAAACTAATGATAAAAGGTGGCATGGTATACAATCAAACAGTCATATCTCCAGTTTTCTAAATCCTTTTGGGAAGGATGTTTATTTAAAAAATTTTTGAAAAGGAAATGCATTTCTTTGGACTATAATTTCAGTCAAGTATTTGCAAATGGGCTTCTAATAATATAGGTCAAATTTCGGAAAAATTCCATTAAGTACTCCATTAGTATGTCAAAGGGATTAGCTAAAAAATGTTTCCATGATATAAAATTATAATACAAATTTAAATAAATCAGATAATGTATCTGTCGGGCCAATTATTTTATAGAAGCACTATCTTATGCAGTCAAATCAAAACTTCTTGTGAAGCCTTTTGAAATACATGCCCCATATAAACCAGTACCTGACTCAATAAATGCTCAGTATATATTTGTTGAATAAATACTGATTATCCTAGACTACTTTTTCCTCGTACACATTTGTATTTTTACTATCTGTTTATACACACACGTGCATACACACACTCACATAGATGTGTGTTCATTCAAGATATATTTGTGTATTTTAAGTGGGTATAAATATATATCAAAATCTAATATAATTGCCTAAATATTTAGAGAAATTTCTCCTACTACAGCAAGACTAAATATGCTAGATAAATTTATTTTTAAAAAAGCTTTTTAATGCATGTTACATAGAAAAGGGAAAGTTCTGGAATTATAAGTTTTAAGGAAAATTATGTATGTATACATATAAAGTACATATATACATTTATATTTAATTAGATATTAAATGTATAATTTCAGTCTAAATTTAAACCACTTTTTCAAATCTGTGTAACTTTCAGAATACTAATCAATCCTGTGGCAGGCATTATATATTTTTAAAATTGACAGAATTATGTTGGGTTAATAATGATAATGATATATTTTGTTCAAATCTAAAGTGTGTATAAATTCAACCATGTTTTATAATACCCACTGCATATTTTTAACTCTTATCTAAAGTTGGAAAAGAGGTTTTAAGTGGTACTCTTGTGTACCTTAAGTTTTCTTCTAATTATTTTCTGTTATTATGTGGGGAAAACTAATAATCTAGAGGATGTCATTTGTATATCTGGTTGTTTCTTTTACATTTGTTTTCTTTTTTTAGTACTGCCATTCTTTCAGAGTTGAGAGTTTTATTTAATAACTTTTATCCTTAAAAAAAAATCCTACTAGAATAAATCACCCTGCCCTTTTGCTGTCAGCCTGTCAACTTCACCTCTGTAATTTGTAAAGAACAGTTCTTACTCTTTCATAAAATGGCAGGTTTCAGGTCCACAGACTTCTCTGTAAGTAATTGTTGGTTCTGTAGGAGCTGACACTCTCCTTTCATCATTGCTTTTAATATCCTCCAGATTGAACTTCTTTATTTAGAAAGAAACCTCAACAACTACATCCCTCAAAGTGTAACTAATTAATCCTGGACATGGAAGCAAAGAAGAGAAGTAAAAAATATCTCTAGCATCCAAGATGTGTATTTTAAATGAGCTTTATTTTTATACCTGCCATTTAGAAGATTGTTATGTAAGCATTGTTACTTGACAGTAAGATGGATTTTATAAGATAAAACTTATTATCTGGCAAAACTGTTCTATAAATCATAAATGAGTGTAGTTCTTACCTATTGTTAATCTGTGTACATTTAACCCATTATTTGATACCAAAATCATTATATGTAGAAAAAATATGGATAACCAAGTTTCAAAGTGTCAGTATGTATATTCTGATTCCTATGTCAGAAAATATTGACCTTGAACTCAAAGCCAGATGGAGAGAGCTTTAAAAATAATTGAACAATCTGGTTTCAGACATAATGCTAGATGTTTCTGAATTTAAAGTCATATTGGTGCCAATGAAATTTTAACTCTGCCCCATAGCAGTGTGGGAAACCAAGTCTCAGTTTTTTTTAATCTATGAAATAACAGTAGAATATCTCTAACACATATAGTCTAAAACTCAATTTGTTGAATACCTGGAGTATTATCAGAAGCCACATAATGGCTGTGCAGCGCCCACTAGTGTTACCTCATTTAATCATCATAACCATCCTATTAGACAATTAGGTGTCCTTTTTAGAAAATTATCACCTTCTTGTTCATATTTTAGTTATACATATTAAGGTCTTATTTTGCAACTAGAACTTATCTATCTTTCCTGTGACATAGTTACATGATTCCTTCTTTTTTGCCACTCAATATATTGCTGATAATAGCTTGAATATAGCAGGTTCAAATGCTGATTTAATAAATATATTATCTCCATTAAAGTATTTTATAATTGTTAAATCTAAGACTACAGAAGTAAAAGATCGATATCTATAAATATTAAGAGATTTATTCTAGGAATTTGGCTCATACAACCATGCAGATTGGCAAGTCTGTATTCCATGGGGCAGGTCACAGCTGAAAATTCCAATGAAGGTGACATTGAATTCCCCAGGACTATATGGCTGGTAGACATTGAAGAAGGAATTCTTTCTGATCTGAAATCTTTAGTTCTGGTTTTGATGCCTCATTGCTGAGGGAAATATCCTTTGTTGATTATAGATGCAATCAGCTGTATATCCACACAACTAATTATATATGAAAATCCATCCATGAAATGACCTCATAGTAACCATCAGGCCAGGGCTTGCTTGACCAAAAACTGGATACCAAAACCTATTCAAGTTGATACATAAACTTAACTATCACAGTACATCCCTTGTCAAATTGGAACTGATACACATCTTTTTTTTTTTTTTTTTTTTGGTGTAATAGAACAATATGGATGGGATGTGATGCTAGAATACTTGGGAGTTCAGTGTCAGTTCTGCTATTTCCACTTGTATGAATCTGGAATGTCTCCCAGTTTCTCAGATTCTTAGCCCATAATATATGGAAATCCCAATACTTTGTCTCTCAGCATAATTGACAGAAATGAATGAGGCAATGTATTTGAAAATTT
>PVIY010037921.1:0-24279 GCA_004026745.1 Myrmecophaga tridactyla | reverse complement strand
TTTTAAGTTTTTTATTTTACTGAGCCTAAATAATCAAATCCGCAAGACTCTATCTTTTCAGCATAGCCGTAAGTCTGTTGAAATATACCGATGCCCCTTCCTCAGAGCTCTCAGGGCTGACACAGAATGAAGGGGAGTGATGAGATAGTGAGGTTCGCCAAGAGAGGCTGCTTAGATGGCTGCCAAGAGATCTGAAAAGGAGACATTTACTTTGGTACTTTAGCCTCATTCCATGGTCTTATTCTCAAATTTGCATGTCTAGACATGGAAAGCAAATCATTCTCTCCGAGACAGACTCACATTAACCAGTTCTCATATGAGTTTGATGTATATGTCAGATTACCAACATATTACTCATTAGAGTTCATGCAACAAGTCCACACATTCTGTTCCCTATAGAAAAATAAATCTGTGTGGGAAATGAAATTTTAGTCCAAAAAATCCTGGTCAGTAAGGTCCAGAGCAAGGGGAGTTAGCTAGATCATTGAAGGTACCAGTGCTATCAAATACAGCTTCTCAAACAAACAGGGACAGAGAGACATAAGGCATTCCAGAGCCTGGATTGGACAAGGCAATGCTATACTGTTTGTCCATAGTGGGTACTGGTGTGGGGATTCAAGGAACCAGACTTAGAGATATGGAAATGTGCCAGACCAGAGCCAGATAGCACATTGTCCAAATTGATTACCCATCCCTAAAGGGGCTAGACAGATAGAGGTCCCAAATACAAAGCCAGTGTCATGAGCCACAGAAAGGGGGGCAATGGGAGGTACCCCTGTGTTCGGTCAGTAAGTGAAAGAATAGTATGGCTAAAATTAAAAATCTATCCATTTTCTGTGGCACAATTAAGCAAATATTAAGGAGAAAATATTGGAGAAAACATGTAACCCCTCCTATTTTTTTCTTAATAAAAACCATGTAAGAATAATTCAAATAGTATTCAAGACTATACAGTGAAAATTAAAGTTCCTCTTATCACAGATCTACTGTTAAGCTTCAAGCATCAAGTTTTGAGAAATTAATGTAGTATCCTGAGGGATTTTTTTTTAATAAAAAATCTTCAAAATTCTGTTCCCAGCAATTAATCCAGTAGGTGAACCAGGAATCCATAATTTTTAAGTGTCCAGGAGATTCTGATGTGTGGTTAGGTTTAGGCACCATCAGCCTAATCCAGCTATCTCTAAAGAAGAACTGTCCTGACCTTTTGCAAGACACCCCTTAACTTGGGCTCCAGAGGGTTTTTGGGTGGGCACTGACAAAGCTGCCCTGTGATGCTCTTTGTTTATTGAGACTGACAATCCTCATTTCTGAGTAGAACATTCTTTATTGACTTTTATTAATATGATCACTTACATTCTGGTCGTGTGACCCAAAATGTTATATCTTCTGTATCTGATCCTTAGATGTTAATTTGACAAGGATAATTGAGCATGAGCATTTTGGTGTCTCCTTGCTCCCTGTTCTTCTGCCTACACCTTTTAAAAGTAGCCTGAGAACTGAAGTCTATCAATTGAGGCAGTGAGATCGCCATGAAAACAGCTAGCTGGTCATGAACTTTCACTCCTCATTCTTCCTGCAAATAACTTTTTTAGTATCTGTTTATGATAGACCTTATTTTAGGCATTGGAGATTGAGCAGAAACCAAAATAATTCTTGTTGTAATGGAATCATTTCTGGAAAAGTGAACCAGACAGTAAAAAATAAAGAAGTTACATATACGAATGTGGAGTTCAGTCAAGAGTTACAGACTGGAAATACAAATATTGGGAAATAATTGGCCCGTACATAGTATTTAAAGCCCTGAAATAGGAAAAGTTCACCAAGGGAGTTACTAAAGGGAAAAAGTCAGAGAACTGAGTCCTGGGATGTTCATTCATAAAGAGATAGGGAGGTGAGGAGGCCTGTCAAAGGAGCAGCCAGAAACACAGAAGAAAACCAGGACAGTGTAGTGTCTCTCCAAGTGTAGAAAATGTCCCAAGGTTTGAATCCCCTTCACAGGGCAGCAAAGTAAATGTGACTTGATGATGTGCCGAATCAGCTGGGTGAGTGAGAGTGTCCGGCTCAGGCTGAGAAGGCCTCGTGGAGGAAGTATTATTAATTTAGACCCTGATGGATGAGTAGAAATGGGAGAAGCATGAGAAAGGACACGGCAAGATAAGGGATTGTGTGAGCAAGGCTCTAGAGTCAGGAAGAGATGATTTGGAGGAGGGTGAGAGACTGGTTTGGTTAGCATGAAGGGCAGTAGAAGGAGGAGTAAAGATCAGCTTTGAGAGGTGAAGTGTGGCTAAATCATGGGGCCTGAAACAAGGAGTTTGGACTTGCGCAAATAAAGAGAAAGCATTGGATGCTCTAAGCCAGTGAATCTCAGTGGGGGCGGATTTTGCCCTGAAGGTATATTGGGCAAGGTCTAGAAACATTTTTGACTCTCACTGCAGGGTGGGGTACTGCTGGCATTTAGTGGGCCAAAGCCAGATTTCTTGCTTTAATGTCCTACAGTGCAGGGCAGCCTTCTACAAGCAGAAAATTACCCAGCCTAAAATATCAATAGTGCCGAAGCTGAGAAACCACCCAAAAAGGACTTGACTGAATCTTTCCTTTGTCTGAACTAGATACTGGCTGCTGTACTTGTTGCTGGTTGTTTTAATGTTCTAAGGTTAATTCAGCAGGAGATGAATATGAGATCTATCGCATCATCTTTGACATTACCTTCTTCTTCCTCACCCCTCTTTCTTATTTATTCTAGATATTAAAGTAGAGAAAAAGATTTCAGCAGAGTGTGGCATATTCTATATATGATAGGTGAGGGGAGGGTGAGTAAGTGTTAAGTCTTTTTTTTCTAGCTTAATTTCTAAGGGTTCATCCTTTTTTATACTGTGGGCTTTTGCTTCCCCTTTCCTCTGTCTATTATGCTGGAAAGGAATAGAACAATACGATTAAATATAATTGTGCGCAACTCAATGCGATTACCTTATCATCACAGCCTCTCTGGAGCCACAACACGAGTGAGGTATTTTTCTGTTTCTCCTAAGTGAGACAGGAGGTGTTAACTAGAGTCCGCCGTGGAGAGTTTTGTTTAAAAGACAGCAGCATGGAAGATCCGAGTGTTTGCATCACAATTATACGTATTCAAATAAAAAGAGGTAATATAAAAGGCAAAAGCGTCTCAGCATTTCCTGCATAAGGATTCGGAACTGGAGAGTGAGACTTGGGTTTGCTGAGTGCGGAACCAGGCCACGTCTGTCCCTGGAGTGATTCCTTGTCCCTTTTTTCCAGTGCTACATGTTCCACATGTACGTGGGGGTGCGTGCTGGCGGAGGCATCGGGGATGAAATCGAAGACCCGGCAGGGGATGAGTATGAGATCTATCGAATCATCTTCGACATCACCTTCTTCTTCTTTGTAATTGTCATTCTCTTGGCCATAATCCAAGGTAAGCCTCATGCTCACCGAAGCTGAAGAAAATCTAGAATTTGAGCCACACGTTTTTGGAAATCATGTTAACGGTAAGATAAGAACGTCAAATGTTGCATGGAAAAAGCCAAATAGAACGTTTCCTTCCAGTATTTCTTCAGTGTCTGTGGAGAAAATTCAAATTGGCATGGGGCCCTGGTCCAAGGGGAAGATACACATGGTTCTCTTTTATCTCTTTCCAAAAGGTAAAGAGGACTTTTAGTCACACATACCTGGGTTTGAATCCCAGCCCTGCCACTTCCTGACTTTGGATGGGTGAGCCATTTATCCTCTCTGGTCCAAAAAAACAGGAACATTATATAAATCTTTAAGCTGTAAGGTTACTGAGAGGCTTAAAAATAATATATTAGTAATATTAATGTTTAATAACATAAACAATACTTTAAATAAATATATTTTATTTATTTAATGATACATTAAAGTTCCCAGCTCAGTACCTGTGCATAATTAGCACCTCATAAATAATCATAGAGCTGTTATTGTTTTGTACCTACTATGTGCCAGGCACATGATTTCATTCGTTTTACCCTCACAACAACCTTATGAGACCTGCTCTTGCTCCTACTTTACACATGGAGAAACTAAGCCACAATAAGTTTAAGGAACTTGGCCAAAGTGCACAGCTCAAAAGTGTCAGAGCTGGAATCCAAAGGCAAGGCAGTCTGGACCCCAAGCCCTGACATATAACCATGGTGCCATTTTCACCCACAAGCTCTTTTTACCAAGGTTCCTTGGGAGAGTGGTGTTTTTCTCACTCAAAGAAACTGCTCACGTTATCTCTTTATGTATATACATTTATCTTAAACATTTATCCTGGTTTAAAGTAACTCAGTAAGTATGACATTATTTAAGTTCCACATACACAAAATAGTCCTTTTTTTTTTTCAGCAAAGTACATGAACAAGATTAAAGGACTCATAACCCATTCCTTGTGTCTTTATTGAGTGTAATAAGAATGTGTTTTATAAGAGGGCAAAGTCATAAAACACTTGCCAGAAAATGTGCAGCCCATAAGTCACAGGAGGGTAAAAGAGACTAAGACAAAACATTTCAATGCAGTTAGTTTTTGATTGGAGCTATTAATAAATTAGGCAGGGCGGCTGCCGTGGCTCAGCAGGCAGAGCTCCGACCTGCCGTGCTGGAGGTCTGGAGTTCGATCCCTGGTGCCTCCTGCCCATATGCAAATTAAAAAAAATAAAAAATAAAAAAATAACAAGTAGTACTACTAAGTCTGGGGAAGAAAATTGTTAAAAAAAATAAATAAATAAATAAATTAGGCAAGAGTTTATTTATGAGGAACTTATGAACAAAGTTTACTTGAGGCAAATGTCTTACAATATTTGTTACTGCTAGTCAGCAGTTAATATGGCAAGGTTTCATTTCCATATTAGTGCGTGAACATTTTATTAGTGAAATTTTCTGTGTTTTATAACCCTAGATCTCAGTTTTTCTTTCTTAGGCTAAAGTACTTAATAACACAGCATCTTCATATGCCAAGTTAAATAGAACTTTTTCTACTTTGTAACTCCAATAACTGCATGTACATCTGCTCCCAAAGAGATAATGCCATTTCCCTAGTAGGAGTATCAGATTTATACTCACACTTTTACCATTTTTGAAGGATGTTCTAGACTGTGTATTTTTGCTGTACTTCAAAGGATTAGCTAGGGTGCTATGAATTTAATGATTATTCCTTGTTTGATAAAGATTTAATTTTGTGTTTATTAAACACCAGGTTTAATTATTGATGCTTTTGGAGAATTGCGAGACCAACAGGAGCAAGTAAAAGAAGACATGGAGGTAAGTCTTTCCATTTATGACTTAGCTCTTTTCTGTGTAGACACTCATTTTACTTTATCATGAGAATTTTGAATGGGAAAGAGGCAAAAGGACAGAAACAGCATGTCGGTTCATTGGTCTGTTCTCAGTTCGAAATATAATTGAGCAGTGTGCCAGGCTGGAACTGTTTTAGGTTCCAGATATATATAAACAATAATATGGAACAGTCCCTGCCCTCAAGGAGTGAGGCTACCATTCATTCTAAAGTGGTGAAACACTGACAACAAGTAAACAGGCAATTTCAGGACAGTGTGCTGAGTCCTGAGTGCTGGGGTCTCCTGGATTGGTGACTGATTCATTAGATCAGGGAATTTCCTAAAAGAAGAGGTCCAAGTTGAGACCTGAAGCTTACAAAGGTGTTAGCAAGTCTTTGGAAGAATTTGAACAGGCAAAAGAGAGCAGGGGAGCAGGGTAGATTAGGTAACACCCCTACCCCTCCTGTGCCCACCCCCATTGCAACTACCCAGGGGCACCATTCACACTGTGCCTGAGGTTATATACTAAGACCTTGATTTAGGGAATTTCTCTTGAATACAAGAGAAAACATTTTATCTTGGAAGCACAAATGTGCAGGATGCCTACAGCATGGAGCTGCAGTGATGAGACTAGAGGAGACCAGGTAACAAAGAGACTCATATCTCACCCGAGAAATTTACAGTTTCACTTTTGGACTGTGAGTAACAAGAAAAGGATTTAAAGCCAGACTGGGAGGTAATCAGATTTGCATTTTTACAGGATAACTATGGTTTAAAGTGTGGGCAGAGAATTAGACACTGACAAGACCAGGGCAGGGAAGTGGGCTGTCAGCATGATCGAGGTAAGGGATTATGAGACATTTGCTGAGGTAATGCCCCACAGGCATGCCGGGAACTGAATGAATTCAAGCAAAACTTTGGAGTTAGAATTAAAAGAAGATGATTGGCTGAGTGCAGAGGTGGAAGAGGATGGAGCAAGCAAGGGTGACACTCAGGTTCCGGGAGTGAGAAGCAGATACGGGCCTGAGAAGCAGATACATGCTGTTACAGTTTCTTCAGGTGGGGAGCAGAGGAGGAGCAGATTCCTGGGCAAAGCCGACAAGTTAAGATTTGAACCTCTTTAGTTTAGCAGACATTTGATTGAGTGACGGAGATCCTGACCGTTCCCCCTCATGGCTGAGTGTGGCTTATCTGCCATCAGCAGTTGTTGATCAATAAGGCAGGAGGAATTTTATAAACCATCTTAACCATCTTGGTTCTAGGCCTTAGAATCCTGGGCATCATAAACATGCTTCAAATGGCTTCCTCTGTGCAAGGAAGTTGAGCATCCTGAGTCACCCAAGGATAGTAATTATTGAATTCATTTGATACATATAAAATTCTAAAAATAAAATGGAGGGCCTAATTCCATTTCAGTTTTGTGTGCAAGATCTAACCTTGGCAGATCTAAGCAGATGCCTCTCTATAGGCTGTATGAAGAGATGTGGAAAGTGGGAAGACCAGGCATTTTGACACCCAGAGTTGAAAATTATTCCTAATCCCTGTCCAAGGGGTTAATTCTGCACCTAGCATAGTGCCTGCCATATACCTGCACTGAATGATTCATTGAAAGCCTCCTAGCTTTGTGTTTATCCCTCCTCAAGGGGAAGTCATCTGTACCTTTTTCCCTGGTGGTCAGACAGCATTCTGCTAGTACCAAGTTCACAGTCCTCTTGAAGGCACATTCATTTTGCCTAGATAACTTAAATCAATATCATGAACAAGAAACAACATCAAGAACTAGGTCTGGGAATTTCCACTTAGGCTGGAGAAAATAAGGGAAAGACATTGATTGGCTTTCGGTCATAATTATCCTGTACTCTTTCTGCTACTTCTTGCAGCCAGGGCCTATGAGAGTTTAAACTAACAGCAAGATTTGTGGTAATAGTTAAATGTATGGTCCTGTGCTCGGCACAGACTCCGCATGATGCTTTCACTTACGTTGAGTAAACAAAATAAGTGCCCGTAAGTGGTAAGTTGTCTTTTCCTGTTGTTTTGCTCTCTGAACTCTCTGACCCTTTGCTATTTCCCTTTGTCTTCCAGACCAAGTGCTTCATCTGTGGAATAGGCAATGATTACTTCGACACAGTGCCCCATGGATTTGAAACCCACACTTTACAGGAGCACAATTTGGCCAATTACCTGTGAGTGTGCCAGTTCTAGACCCTTCTATCACTCCCATCCTCCACGAGTTCCATCCTTCAGTTCTCAGGCTCCTGGAAGAACTTCTCCTCAAGTTCTTTCACCAGCTTGAGAAACACAAGAGAGATCCACTTCTTTGTCTTTACATTTGCATTCAGGCTTCTGACACCTCTTGGAAAGAAAAAGCAGCAGCTAGGGTTCTCTTTTTCTCTGGGATAGTTTGACTTAAGAAATGAAGTTCCAGCTCTCATGTGAGTGATACTTTCTAGAACACAAAAAATGTAACGGCAAAAAAATAAGGAGCAGAATGAGTCCTGGAGCCTCTCAGGCGCCTTGACTCTGGGTCCCATTTTGAATAGGAATACTATGGCTGCCTCTAGAGATACAGGACTCTCCATTTTTCTTTCCAGAGGACTTACAGATCCCTGTAGGCACAATTGGAAATAAAATTAAAAGTGACGTATTTTAAATACATAGACATCTGGTCATTATTGGAGACTAGCCAAAACTATGGTTTGTAAATGCTATTCTCACTCAGTTTCTGACCCAATTTTAATATTGAGTAGAAGAGAGAACATAGCATTGCAGGCTTTGGATTTCACAGCTGGGTGGCATTAGGCAAGTTAGTTAACCTTTTTTAGCCTCAGTTTCCCAAATGGGGATTGCAGTGCCTGCCCCAAGAGAGAATAGATATACACACCAATGCAGGTGATGTCTGGCACTGAGCCTGGCTGGCCTGACAGCTCCTAAGTGATACAACATCATCTGTGGCCACATTTTACTGCCTTTGAAAACTATTTTAAAAGACGTTTAAGCTTTTGTGCCCCACAGCATTTTTTGCTTTGCAGTTTTGACCCATTCCTTTGTTCTAGCAACAGTGTGGACAGAAGGATTGGAAACACTGGGTTAGTGTCACGGGCAGCCAGTGTCACGGGCAGCCTCACACGGGAGCATGTGAAGGCCAAGGCCACAGTTTTTCCAGGATTCATCTTTCACCTAATTCATCACTAATATTTTTGGTAAAATCCAACAGAAAACAAAATCTGATTCAGAAAAACAAAACTTAGAAGAAATAATGCCACAGAGCCCGTGATATATCACAAAAGCCCATTCACAGTGGTAGAGATTAGATTGGTAAAATTTGACATGAAAGGTTAAAATGAACAATTGTATCAGATCTTCACTTCAAAATTTTTGTGAGAAAAATTGATTGTAATGAATGTATCTTAACTAAAATGGAAATGGAAAAACTAGAAATGGTTTAACTTTACTCAATTGAAACTTGATCAAGAAATTAGCACTTCTCTTAAGCTAGTCTTCAGTGAAAATTCATCAGTTGATTTCTTTTTGACAAAAATGTTCATGCTCCTAACCTGAAACCAAAGTGTTTCAGGGTAAAATCACCCATCGGATCAGAAAGATCAAGTCAAAAAACATCCTTCCCTATTTCTGGTGCACTGTAATTAAGTTTCCAGAAAATGCATTTGCTTTGTTTTCTCTGTGACTGCCATAATGGGATACAACATATCATATATATAAGTAAATATTTACTATCTGCTTTTGCTGATATTTTATACATACAATTTCTGATAAGTGTCTGTTATCTGCAGGTTTTTTCTGATGTATCTCATAAACAAAGATGAAACAGAACATACAGGACAGGTAGGTGAACGATGACTACTCTGTACCATCTTCTGAAGGATATGATAGGAAGAGAATCCTTACACATTGGAACAAATGTATGCATTGAACATTATAGGGTGGAATTACTTTCACATATTAGTCATGGTATCATAATATAAAACTCCTGTTACATTGGAAGCATTGCCTTTGTTGAAAAAAAAAATTCTAATTTTACATATAAATAAGCGTTTATTTTGAGTGAAAATGCTGTGTCTAGGTTTCGAAATGTCTGTTGTAAGAAAATTGAGTGTTCCTAATTAATGTCCTTGGTTGTTTAAACAGAGAGCAGATCTGTTGAATGTCAACCCACAGTATTATCAGTTCAAAATAATTGTATGAGGAGGTGGGATGGTGGCTCAGTGGCAGAGTTCTCACCTGCCATGCCAGAAACCTGGGTTCGATTCCTGGTGCTTGCCTATGCAAAAAAAAATTGTGTGTTAACTGTCTGAAGTTCTTCTCAAGCTATTTGAGATCCATACCTCCCACCCCTTCCCCAAGATTGTTCACTTCCAAAAAGTTTGACTTTGAAGTGGTTAGGATATGATTAATAATATGTTTTAAAGAAGCCTCAAAAACATATACCACAAAAATTGTGTATGGGATAAAGATTGACTATGTATTACTAGTAGTAAAATAAGGCTGGTAGAGTTAGTTAGGAACTATCCATATGATTTTGGATCCATCCAATTACATGTGATATATATATATATATATAAACAAGAAAGTTCTATTTCTTTCATATATTTTGGAGTGGCACACAGATATGGGGGGAAAGATATACTGTTAATACATTTCCTTTACTTTCCCAGGAATCTTATGTCTGGAAGATGTATCAAGAAAGGTGCTGGGAATTTTTCCCAGCAGGGGATTGTTTCCGGAAACAGTATGAAGACCAGCTAAATTAAACTCAGATCCAGATCATCTCTAAAAACCAAATCCTTCAATCGCTTTCTGTCTTTCTCTCCCCTCGCCCCACACTCTACATCTCTCTCTCTCTCTCTCTCTGTCTCTCCCTCTCAGCTCTCTTGGAAACATCGTGCTGATTTTTGTGAATTGCCGACATTGTGTGCTTTCTGGGAGCATCGAAGCTCTTGTTTTTGAAGACCTGACTGTGCTTTGCCCCCACCCCGTGTATTTTCTTTAAGAATAAAGACTGAAGAATGATCTAAATTCACATACAGACAAAATAGGAACTCTGACAAGAAGACCATTCTGGACACTGTCATAACACAAGCAGAAAGATTTCCTTCCGAGACTCCTGGCAGTCTCGTTGAACCATGGGACATTCACAGAGACGCGCGGTAGCTGCATCATCTGGTCTCTTTAGTTCACCATCCCGAAAGGACCCATCCAGTGGTCACCGAACAGTGGTAGCACTTAACACGTTGCCGTGGACACCAGTTGTGAAAGGGAAATAGTGCCTTACTATATGTGGGTTGAGCTATGCAGAAGATACGTGCATGAAAAAAAAAATCATCTTTATTTTCTTTGTGTCAACCATTTTTTCCTAGATTGATTTTGTGAGGTTTTTTGTTTTGTTTTGTTTTCCATTATTCTTTTCTTGGTGGGGGAGGGTAAGAAAAGCAGTTTGTGTGCACCTTTGAAAAGACGGTGGCGTGTCTCAGGACTAGAGGAGGCTCTTCTCATCCCGCTGAATTCACATTTACCCTCCCCATGTGTTCCTGCTCTAATTTTGGTAATGCTCTGATGCAACATTGCAACTTTATGAAATCTTTGTATGAAAACAAAAAGACTGCAAAAAATACACTTTCAAAAGAAATAGCTCATTGCATGTTTATTATGCAAGTTTAAACACAGAAAACCTTCAGAAAACAAGTGAGAGAAATTTCATGATAATTATATTCATAGTAATAAAGTGTCGTGGGCTTAATTGTATATTTGGAGCCAGTGTCATCAACCAACAATGTGATACATTATGAACTTGATGGTAGTTTTGGTTTTTTTTCTCTTTCTTTTGGCCACCTGTGATCAGTTGTTGATTAAGGACTTCTTGTCAGGCCATTTTTTAAATATCAAAGCTGAAGCAATATCCATTCAGGGATTTCATCAGTTGCATCACAGAACATGGATGATGATAAAAATCACTCCATTTTGAGTCCTTTTAAATGTAATGCTAATCTTTACAAATAAAAAGTTTCAGAATGGAAGCAAGGTCATTTTGCAAACATGGGAGCTCTTTTATTACAAGTCTGCTTGTTAATTTTAGAATTGTAAAACTGCTCTGATTAAACTATTTAACTAACTTTGCACCCTCTGCTTTTTCCATGCCATGTACACTGGGATGCCTTCACTTCAGAGCCTTGAGTTTTGAACTTGATATGGTTGCAGGGCAATCCCCAACACTGCACTTACCTTAGCACTGCCACATTTCCTGGTAGTTAAAGCAAGTTTGATACATTTATGATTATGGAATCTCAGAGCAGTCAGGCTTCTCAAGTCACCTGCCTCACCCGGTCTGTGTGTGAGTCTTCACTACCTTTCCCTGAGGTAGGGTCCTCCAGATGTCTTGAATTCCTCCAGTGACAGAAACATTACCATCTCTCGAGTCTTTTTTTTTTTTTTTTTTTTTTAATACAGCTCTCATTTTAGAAAGCTCTTCCATGCTCAGGACAAATTTGTCTCCCTGGAATAACAGGGATCCAATTTATATCTTAATATGAAAAAGAAATGGTACATTAGTAAGAAGTACTAATTGAGCATTTGCTGTGTGCCAAGACTGGGCTGGGCACTGGGGACCTAGCAGTCGCTTTGTAGGTTGTAGGCACAATGACAGAGCTATAGTACCAAGTTTTTGCATTTGTGTTTTGGTATCATTTTTATTTGGGGAAAGGAATAAACTAGGCTGCAGCCTGGGAATTTCCCAGTCTTCTCAGGGAGATAATCTAATGCTCTGAGGAGTATGAATAAAATAAATCAGGTCAGCTCCATAAAACATCAAAGAGCACATTCCCCTTTGCCATGAAATACTGTAGAGAAAGCACACAGTGAAGGGGATTAAATATTTTTCCTCTACTTAAGTTCACTGATAGATTCTGTTCTTCCACTTATAATGCCAAAATCAGAGTTGATAATGAAACAAGACACATGAGAGGTGAACAAACTCATAGTTGCCTCCTGGATTTTGCAGACTGGTATAGACTTTCTGGAATGATTGCTCTTGGCTTTAGAGTTTTGGGACACGACTGACAGGAAGGCTGAAGGAGAAGCCGAGAGAGAGATGCTGAAACTAGGCTAAAGCCAGTGTCCCTCCACCAGTGGGCTTCTGAACTCAATGATGGAGAAAAAAGAAGGGAACAGAGCCCTGAAGCTATAGAAAGGCACACACATTTCCCAGCCTCATCATTGGCCCACAACTAGAAAGGGATCCCACTTGATTTCCTTCTCAAAACCTCCTGACAAGGAGAGGTTCTGTCTTCATCAACATCATAATTCCCCGGGATCATAATTCCCCGGGATGTGTTAGAGTGAATCTCAAACACAATTTGCCTCTCATCTTCTCTGATGAAACTCAGGCCTTCCTGAACCAAACTCCAGAAATGTAGTCACTCTAAAAAATTGTTGTGTGAATAAATATCCAAACTTTCACAAAAAAATGATGTTATAATGAGCCCCTATGTATCCGTATTCCACCTTCAACATTTATAGACATTATTCTGACATTCTTATTTCATCTAGTCTTCTCTTTTTTTCCTGGAAAAAAAGAACATTGCATTTTTGATCGTACTCCATAAACCAAATTTAGAACATTGGTTTAAATTGATGTTTTCCAAATACTCCACGGTAATGTCCATCTAAATGGTACATTTTGATTGATAGTCATTATTTTTCAGGTGTAGGAGGCAGCTTGTTCTTACCCCACAAGAACTCATTAAGCATGCATAGTGCAATGAAAATGCTTCATGCTGGATTATAAAACATATCTAGGGAAATTGCACATTTTTCCACCAGCTATATTGGGGAAATCTTTGGATTTGTTAAGCTCCAATTTTCTGAGTGAATCTACCAATATGGCCCCTGGTTGCTGGTAAAGTCTTTCGGTTGCTATGAGTACTGAGTACCTCATTTATTCTGCACTCAATAACAGGGGACTTTTTAAAAGTGTATTTACTATATTTACCTGAACGTGGAATTCATGTAAACTTGACATGAAAAAGGCTTGGACTCATTCCCCAGATTATTTTGTAAGTGTCTATATTTTTGTGGAGAGGCAGGTCTCACTGTGGCCTTACTGATAGCGTGTCTGTCTGAACATGAAATGGCTGTGGTATAAGCTGGAAAAGAATATCGTGATTTTGATCCAAGTGCATAGATGGCATCTAGGCTTTTTAATCACCAAAAATTTCCCCTATTTCTTAAAAAGATCACGTTCAAGTTCATATCATCTTAAATTATCATAAAATCTAATTGTTTGGTTAATGGGAATATTAAACAGGTACCTAAATGAATCCTTAAAGTACCGTGTTCCAAATAAACCACAGAATGTTTTTTTATGGTATTACAACTTAGTAGAGAAACAATGAGAATTGATGGCACTAATTTCCTCCATATATACCATTCGATGCTTCTTAAAATGTTAGAGCTGGAAGAGATGTAAGTGATCATGCTTTAGATGAAGCAACTTATGTAGGTTCATTGGCTTGGCTGAAGCCAGAGTTTTTTTAAGAGCGTATAAGTCAGGTTTATTGTGAATCTTTTTTCCTATTACAACCAGAATGGTTTGCAAAGTAACAAGTTCCTTATGCCCTAGCAAAAATGAAAACTTACAAAATATCTACAAAAGTTTTGGTGAAATATACCATCATCGGGGCTCACTGTTATTTTGTTTCTCTGATAGGGGAATTCTGGGGGTGATTAAATCAAGCAAATAACTGGCTTCAAAATGTGCCCTTGAACACAGCTATTTCTGAGTAAAGAAACCAAATGTCAATTTTAGTACAGGACAATAGAGAAAGCTTTATCTTGGTATTTTACTCCTGTTTCTACCTTAATTCTATAAGGAGCGCTACAGAATGTTTCATTGGTTTCCATAACTGTCCATGGTTATTTTATTGTGGCTGAAAGATTGAGTTCCAATTGTCATATTTATCATGATTAAAATAATTTCGCTTCATATTTACTTTGTAAAGATTTTGGATAGCATTGCTGAGGAAGAGTCTTAGGGTGTCAAAGAATCCCACGTTAGGGTGTCGATGGCATTTCATGGCCTTTCTTGTCCACCAATGTCCACACATCTAATGCTGCAGTTTCCTTCATACAACATAAAATTACGTTTATTTTCTTCAAGGGACTCTATGGACTTGATAATATGCACGTCATCTCCATTAAACATTGCTAAATTATTCTTTGAATTTTGTTTACAGACAGCATAATTAAATATTATAAAATGTAATGCTATTAATATGGACAATATTAACTTATAAACAGAAACTCAAGTTAATTTTTTAAAGAGAACCAAATCTTGAAAGTTATTGGACATTTCATTTTGAATTACCAAAATTTTGAACCTAATGCTCAAAAATGTTTTAAAAGGATGTGTACACATTTTACATGTAAATTCAGAAGTACAGATTGGATTAGATTAGCAGGTGTACTATCAAGAATAAGAGTAATAGTTGGGATTGAAATGATTATATGTTTTATTGAAAGAAAGAAAAATTCGAAATAGCTATGCTTTTAATATGACCAAGATAAAAAGCCTCCCACCTACATAAAATAAACATGAAAGGAGCAGAAACCCTTGGCAAGATATTAAAAATTGACAAAACTCATGCTTCTTATTGTCAGTTTACTCTTATTTGTATATTTATAGAAGAAAAACAATTATTTAAAAAGTTTTTTCACTAGTGACATAAACTGGTATAAGCTTTATGATTTTGTTTAAAGAGTATAAATGATGAAATGACTGCCTCAATATAAAAATGCATGAAAACTAAGTTCCACAATGAGCTAAGGCTAAATGCTACACACATAGACATAATTTATATTCCATACTTGGCATAACAAATGGAGAAGAGTCATTTCTGCTTTATTCTTGGTAATGTGCACATGATATTGTCTTACTCTATTATCTAGCTTGAGGCAAGGAATAAAGTGGCTATATTTTTTTTTAACTTTTTTATTGTATAACATATATACAAAGCAAAGAAAGACAAAAGCAATAATTTCAAAGCACTCTTCAACTAGTAGTTACGGAACAGACCCCAGAGTTTGTCATGGGCTACCATACCATCATCTCAGATTTTTCCTTCTATCTAGCTGCTCCAGGAAATTGGAGGCTAGAAAGAATATACGTATTTTTTTTTATCATCACAATCGACTTTTTTCTCTTTTGTGAAAAATAACACATACAAAAAAGCAATAAATTTCAAAGCATAGTACAACAATTATGGAACAAATTTCAGAGTTTGGTCTGGGTTACAATTCTACAATTTTAGGTTTTTACTTCTAGCTGCACTAAGATACTAGAGAATAAAAGAAATATCAATATGATGATTCAGCAATCATTCCTATTTGTTAAAACCTACCTTCTCTGTATAACTCCACCATCATCTTTGATCTTTATGCCATTCTTTAGGAGTATTTGGACTATGCCCATTCTGACTTTTTTTTTAAACTTTTTTTTATTGTGAAAAATAACATATATACAAAAAAAAGCAATAAATTTCCAAGTACATTTTAACAAGTACTTATTCAACAGATTTTAAGGTTTAATATAGGTTACAGTTCCACAATTTTTCAGTTTTCTAGCCGCTCCAAGACACTGGACACCAAATGAAATACCAATATATTGATTCAGCAGTCATACTCATTTGTTAAATCCTATCTTCACTATTATATTATTCCTCTTTTTTTCTTTTTTGTGAAAAATAACATTTTAAAAAGGAATAAATTTCAAAGTACACTGCAACAATTAGTTGTATAACAGATTTCAGAGTTTGGTATGGGTTACAATCCCACAGTTTTAGATTTTTTTTTTCTAGCTGCTCTAAGGTACTGGAGACAAGAAGAAATATCAATATACTAATTCATCACTAATACTCGTTTGTTAAACCTGACCTTCTCTGTATAACTCCACCATCACCTTTGATCTTTCCATCCCTCTCTTTAGGGGTATTTGGACTGTGCCCATTCTAACTTTTTCATTTTGGAAGGGGCTATTGATAATATGGGGTAGGGGGATGGAACTAGCTGATGTTCTGGAGAGGCTGGAACCCCTAGGTTTCAGGAATTATCTGGTTCAGGGACCCATCTGGAGGTTGTATGTTTCTGGAAAGTTACCTTAGTGCATGGACCCTTTGTAGAATCTTATATAATGCCCTAGGTGTTCTTTAGGATTGACTGGAATGGTTTTGGTTGGGGTTTGGGACGTTATGATAGGTAACAATATCTAACTGCATCTTGTGTAAGAGCAACCTCCAGAGTAGCCTCCCCGCTCTGAACTCTCTCTGCCACTGATACCTTATTTGTTCCACTTCTTCTTCCCCTTTTGGTCAGGATGGCATTGTTAATCCCACGGTACCAGGTCTGGATTCATCCCTGGGAGTCATCTCCACATTGCTAGGAAGACTTTCACCCCTGGATGTCTTGTCCCACATAAGTGGGAGAGCAGTGATTTCATTTGCAGAGTTGGGCTTAGAGAGCGTGAGGCCACATCTGAGCAACAACAGAGGTCCCCCAGAAATAACGCTTAGGCATACCTATAGGTAGGCTAAGCGTCTCTGCTGCTTACATAAGCTTCACAAGAGCAAGCCTCAAGATCAAGGGCTTGGCCTATTGAATTGGATGTCCCTAATGTTTAACACAGTACCACCTATTCCCTGGTGGTAAAGTTTAATAGTTCCATATTTTTTCTCCCATCCCTCAAGGGACTTTGCCAATACGTTTCTATTATCTGCTTAATATATTCTGGGATGTCCCCAGGCATTACATTAAGCTACACGGGATCAAAGCTTATCCTTTAATAATAAGCCTCATTCTTATTCTGGGTGTTCTGTGTTTGGATTGTTTAAATTAGCTATCCAGACAGGTTGAGTTAAATTATGTGCTACAGAAAATTTAGGTTCTGGACAAAGTAAACTTTTCTTCCTCTGGTCCCAAAGAACAGATGAGGTTCTAAAATAAAGACAATGTCTTCCTTGCCCCTGAGTTCTGAATTACCTTAATCTCGACCTGATCAGCTTCATTCTTATCTCTAAATGCCAGGTTATACATCTATAAAACAGCCTCTCAAACTCCAGAATAATAATTACCACTCCAGACTAAATGTGACTGCTAAAATAGCTTACAATCTAGGCCCCTGTTTTCTTGTAAGCATTTTCTAAAGGGGACCATACAATATTTACTGCTTAGTTTCTGGCTTATTTTGCCTCACCAAATGTCCCACAGGTTCATTCACAATGTTACACATCTCACAACTTCATTCCTTTTTGTAGTAGTACAATATTCAATCATATTATACACCATCGTTCACCAATCTACTTTTCAATCAGTGCATCCTTCAGTTACCTCCATTCATTAGGCATCATATATAATGTTCAAAGTCAACAGTCCATCAACACTCTGAATTTTAGATAATTTCATTGTTCCCAAGAGAAAGATAACCAATAAGCACACCCTCACCAAATAGAAAATCCAAACCTCCTCCTAACTTGTGCCCCCCCCCACCTACCCCCCATCCTCCGGTGTTTGTTTACCCTTGGTCTTGCTATGGTGCCATTGATGTTTTCCTGTTAGAGCCCATAGAATGCGATAGTAGTTTTCCCCCATACCCTGAACTTAAACACTTTTTGTACAAGAATCATACCTTTGAAGTAGTTCATGCAAGAACTTATTTATATATGTAGTGTTAATCAGTGGAATACATGAGCCTATACAACCCTAAAGGGCTATGTTCTTTTGGGGCACCCAGGGCAGTGAGGGTGAAGAAAGCATGGTAGTGAGTCAAGAGAAAATGTGAAGCAATGCAAAATAATATGTTCTCGCCCTGGTTACCACTCCACTATTAAGTAGAAAGAGAAAAAAGACAAGTTACTTTGTAGGCATGTCTAATTGGCATGTTGGAATTCTACAAAACACACTGCAAAGAGAAATAGTACCTCGGAGTAGTCCATGAGAGAGAGAAACAAAGAACAGAAAATGCATCTGCCACTTCCATCCCATTTCCTGTTTCCAGTTGGTCAAAGCTCATCCTAAAGGGTATCAGCTTTCCCTCTCCACTTACTAAATCACATCACCTCACCTCCTAGGAGATCACAACGGATGCTAGACCTAAACCCTGTAGTGGGCAATTGTGTCCAATTCTGGAGGTGCTAGGAGGAGTCAGAAACTCCAAAGTGCAGCAGTTCCACCTGGCTGCATGAGGGGAGCCCAGGCATGAGCCCAGCACACCCAGGGCAAGAGATTGATCAGCCCAGACAGCAAGCCCAGGATGCCTTGGAAAGAGTGGTCTGCGACAGCAGGCCGAGGCAGAGCCAGCGGCTGGAGGTCCAGGAAGCCGGTGTCAACATGGCATCTCTGAGAAGGCACAGGAGATTTGGGTCTGATGTACGTGTCTATCATATGATTCATTTTGCTTTCTATATGTTTGAAATAATAAAAAATTAGTGATAACAGGTGCATGGGTTGTTCAGTGGTAGACCTGGATTTGATTCCCAGACCACGCACTAAAGAAAATTTTTTAAAAAAATCAGCAAATGGTGCTGCAATAATGGGATATTCACATGGAAAATGAAAGAAATATGACTCCGACTACAGAGCATACAGAAAAAAAGTAGTTATAAGGGAAAAGTTGCTTGAAAGCTTAGGGAATATATGTTAACAGGTCACAGAAAGAAAATAAAATTCTCTAACATTTACTTCTGTATTCTCCAGTGAGGAAAAGGGTTCAATTAATTATGTGAATGAATACATAGATGATCTGCTTACCAAATTTGCAAAATACAAGTTCTTGGGAATGTCATAGGAAGAAAAGGCACTTTCTGTTTTGTTCTAGTATGTTAGATTAAACCAATTATTAGAGGTGACAAAATGGATATTCTTCAACTTTCCAGTGGTCTTTTAATACATCTGCTCAACAGTGAAACTTGGCAATATTGAGAGGTAATGTGTTACCTGTTGTAGACATTTAAATAGAAGCTGTACAGGAAGTCTTCAATATTCCTAGAAAATAGATATCCAATACAAATGCATAAAAGTCATCTGGGAATTTATAAATATTCAGATTCCTAGCCATACTCCAAAATATTCTGATTTGGAAGGTCTGGTGAGGCCAACGAATCTTCATTTTGAATGTGTATTACCTCCACCTAAGGTTTTGATAAAGTGGTTCACAGACCAGTTTAAAGAACATTGCATTAATGATCTTGAAACCCTTATGATTCAGTGATTATTTCATGATTACATTGGGAGTGATGTGTTAGACCATTGGGCTAAGAGTCAGGGAACCTAGATTCCAACTGTAGCTCCAGAATTTCTTAGCAATATAACTTTGATAAGTTTATTTACCTGAATTGATAAATTCATTTAACCAGCTAAGACTTACTGCTTTGTCTCATTTCATATGGCTAATTTTTGAGGACCAAAGATTATGTGAATATTGAAATTTTAAAAACACTATTGAAAGCAAGGAACTAATATCAACTTTCTCATGGTTACAAAATGAGGTTATGCAAGAGATAATCAGCAACCCTCAACTTAAAGTTTTTCTAAGATAAGAGTGAAAATTTGTATCACTTCAGTATATTCATAAATGTAAAACTCAGGACCTTCACTTATGAATAATTGTCTGATAAAGGCAAATCTAAAATGGTGTATTTTCTCCATAGTTCTAATAGTTTAATTTGTTTCTACTTTATTCTCTGTGATTGTAAGAGAGCATTTTGTGTTTATTATCTCATGTGAATTTCTTGCTTAGTTATTATTAAAAGCCTAAGGTTATTCCTGTTTCTCTGAGAGAATATCAAAATGGACTTATTCCTGACAGAGAATATTAGCCTCCCAGGGAAACTAAGTTCATCCAGGCTAAAGATTTATGAAGCCAATCATTGCCCATGTGCTATAAATTTCATCTTTACCTGTATTACGGGATAAATGGGCCATTATGGAAAATTGAATCAGAAAGGCCTCAGTTAAAGATCTCATTTACAAGGAAGATAGGGGAATGGGACTGATAACTCCCTTTGTGTCCCAATTCTAATACAAAAATCTAAGAGACCAGATTCTGAGGACTTTGCAACTTTCTCATGTTTGTTATTACTGTTTTCGCCACCCACCACCCCTTTTTTTAGTCAGTTGAAATAAAGGGGAAAAAAAGGAAATCAGAAAATATTTCATGAAGAATGACAATGAACATCAGCATATCAAAATTAATAGGATGAAGCTAAAGAAACACACAGAGGCAAATTTATAGCTTAAAAAATGCTCATATTAGTAAAAAGGGAGAGTGTAAAATCAATTGTGTAAACTTCATAATTAGAAGTTAAAATAAACAAAGGAAATTAAATCAAAAGTAGAAGGGAAAATAAAGATGTGAGCTGAAATCAATAAAATAAAAATAAACATTCCAAAAAATAGAGAAAAGGAACAAAGCCAAAAACTGGTTCTTTAAAAGGAGAAATAGAGAATTAACAAGGCTGAAAAAGGAAAAAGATGAAGCACAAATCACTAACATCAGAAATAAAAAGGGGGATATAATTAAGAGGGTAATATATTTTCATATTTGTTAGAGCAAGCTCTCTAAAACCGCTTATTATTTTCCCCCAAAGTCTTGACTTTTCTCATGCGTTAATTCATTTTGGATTATACTTTAAATCATTTTCTGAGTTCCAAAAATTCCCATTAGGGGTTTGGTTATAATTTCGTTAAAATTAGTCATTAATTTGTAGAAAATCGACATCTTTATAGTGTGGATATTTAGAAACATGTTGAATTCCCAATTGATTCATGTTATTTTATGTCCTAAGGTAAAGATGTTGCCTTGTTTCATTTAAATCAGTATTTCTTAAACTGCTTTAAATGAAGAAATCACATGAAGATGGAAGATAGAATCGTTAGTGTCACTGAAATCTCCATAAGAAGTTAAAATGCCTAAGTTGTGATTTTAAAATCAATATAAATCAGTGACTTATGCCAAGGCTGGTTGATTTCTCTTACCTGAAACAACAGCAACAATACTTGTCTAAGTAAGGAATGTACCACTGGGAGTCTGAGAAGGCCTGGGTGGCTGGTTCAGAGGGCAGAGTACCAGAGAAGAGAAAGCTGCACAGGAAGGGGGCACTGCAGCTCTGGAGGGGCCCTTCCCCTCTCCAGCTGAATTCACATCAGCACCGGCATAGGAGAAACTACTTGAGGCCAGCAAAGAAGCACATGAAAGAACTTTTTCAGCTGAAAGCAGAAGAGATGAGTCAGAAGAGGAGGTTATGAAATGGTCTTGAAAGAATATTGCTGGAATATTGGAATATTGGTGGAAGAAAGGAGCAAGAAACAAAGAATGCAGGTCACCTCTAGAAGCTGAAAATGATCCAAACCAATAGCCCACAAGGGATGAGGGCGGTCAGTCCTACAGCTGTGTGGAGTTAAATTCTGGCAATGACCTGAATACATTTGGAAGTGTTTTCACCCCCAGAGCCTGCAAAAATGGAGCAGCCCTGCCAACACCTTGGTGGCAAACTTGAGAAACCTGGAACATAGAATCAGCTGAGTCATGCTGGGCCAACTTCTGACCTACAGAACTGAGTTAAATTATAAAAGCTCTCCGATTATTCCTTATTTCCTTGCTAGCTCATCCAGGGTTTTTAAAAAGTTGATTTATTTGTCTGGTGGTATCTGTTAAAGAAGATCAGACATATACCTTGTGAACCAGAAATTCCACTGCTAGGTTTATACCCAAGTGTGCATATATGACACAAGAGAATATAATAATTTTCATGGAAGCATTATCCATAGTAGCTAAATACTAGTGACGGTGGGAGAGAAACAAATATCTTTCAATAGTTGAATCTACTTTTGACAGAATTCTAGGTTTATGTACTACATTCATAAAATAGATTACACCAATAAAAAAGAATGAACTCCTGAATGTTCAGGAATATGGATGAACCTCAGAGATGAGTAAAAGAAATCAGGCCACAAAAATTAAATATTTTATGATTCTAAACAGTCAAAACTAGCCTATGGTTTAAAGTCAACTTGGGGGAAGAGGAGGGGCTTTGTGGCTGAGAAGGTGACTCAAGGCTGGCTGTTTCCTTTTTTTGTATGCTGTATGGTAGGGTCACATTTCATTATTTTTCCATGTTAGTATCCCGTTATTGCAGCACCATTTGTTGAATTTTTGTTTGTTTTGCTTGTTTGGGTAGCGCATGCACCAGGACTCGAACCCAGGTCTCCTGTATGGCAGGCGAGAATTCTACCACTGAACCACCCTTGCACCCTGTTCTAGTCTACCAAAGCTGCCAGAATGCAACACACCAGAGACGGATTGGCTTTTACTAAAAGGTGATTTATTTAGTTAAAAACATACAGTTTTTCAGAGGAAAGGCAGCTAACTTTCAACTGAGGTTCTTTCTTACATGGCAAGGCACGGGTGATCTCTGCTGGCTTTCTCTCCAGCCTCTGGGTTCCAATAACTTTCCCAGAGGTGATTCCTTTCTGCATCTCCAAAGGCCTGGGCTGAGCTAAGATGAGGTATGCTGAGCTGCTTGGGCTGTGCTACGTTGAGCTCTCTCATTGAAGCATCCAGCCAATTAAATCAAACATCATTCATTACAGCAGGCATGCCTCCTAGCCGACTGCAGATATAATCAGAGACAGAAGAGCTTCACATGCCATTGGCTCATGTGCACAGCAATAGAACTAGGCACTTTCAACCGGCCAAGCTGACACCTGACCCTAAGTACCACACACCCCAAAGCTGGCTTTTGAAATGCTAATCACTACATTTGTTCAGCTGGGGGACTGCTACACAGATGTGTTCATTTTGTGGCATTTATTCAACTATGCAAATTATTCACACATTTTTCTGAATGTATATAATACTGCATACAAACATTTATCTTTTATTATTTAGTTTTCAATGTGAGGTTTTTAATATTTTATTTTTATTTATTTTCCCTGGAATTGAGAATCAGGATTGCTGGCCTACCATATCAACTGAATACAGTCCCTCCTCACAGTACTTTGCATGGATTTTTTTTTTGCACGGGCAGGCACCGAAAATGCATGGATTTTTAACTTTTCCTATCATAGGAATCTTTTGTTTTTGCAAACAAATATCTTTGACTGTTTACCAGAGAGTGAACCTCTGAAGGGCAGTATTGCTACCTTATTCTGCTTTTATTCAGCAGTGCCTAGAATAATTTTTAGTAAGTTACAGATACTCAGCAAACATTTGTTAACTGAATGGACAAATGACTTCTTGTTCATTTATGAACATAATGTGCATGAAATTTCAGGCCGACCTTTTGAAAAATGTGCTTTGGTTGACTTTGGTCCTCTAGTTCTCTCTTTTGGCCCCACCAACTGGATTGGTCTTGGTTTAATCTGATTCAGGCTGTAGTTTAACTTCTGAGCATTTCGGGATCTTTCATTGTAAGACATTACCATAAAAACTTGGTCAAGATTCTGGTGGAACTCTCACACTCAAGTTTCAGCCTTGGTAGTGAAGTTTTACGACCTAATTAACACCACTGGAGAAGGCATAATCAAACCCAGGGTCAATTGAACAGAGCTAAAGATATGCAGTTTCCATTAGAGCAGAACTTCAGGCAGGGATGCCCCCCTGGGGAGATAAGCAGTGGTAAAGTGCTCTTGCCCAGCCTGCTGAATGCTGCCTCTAGTTTGCATTGCACAGCATGTTCTCTTCCTAATATAGTTATCGTACAACCCGGTTGCACCAAGTTGAAACCATTTGACTGCTTAATTCATGTAGATACATAAATGAATAGGGGACAGGATTTCTGCTTGCTGTGGGGAATATGGCACACATTGCCTAAATAGAACACTTTGATTTTATTCTATCTCAGCTCATATTTTGAAAATTTTCTGAAGGGTCTTCAGCTCTTATCTACTGTTACTTGAGCACAGGTGGGTTTTTTTCCCTCTCCCTTCCTCTCTC
>PVIY010037920.1:0-24297 GCA_004026745.1 Myrmecophaga tridactyla | reverse complement strand
CCTCTGTCTAGATGTTCTGTCCATTGATGAGAGTGGGGAATTGAAGTCTCCAACTATTATGGTAGATGTGTCTGTTTCCCTTTTCAGTGTTTGCAGTGTTTGCCTCACGTATTTTGGGGCATTCTGGTTTGGTGCATAAATATTTATGATTGTTATGTCTTCTTGTTGAATTGTTCCTTTTATTAGTACATAGTATCCTTCTTTTTCTCTTTTAACTGTTTTACATCTGAAGTCTAATTTGTTGGATATTAGTATAGCTACTCCTGCTCTTTTCTGGTTGTTATTTGCATGGAATATCTTTTCCTAACCTTTCACTTTCAACCTATGTTTATCTTTGGATCTAAGATGTATTTCCTGTAGACAGCATATAGAAGGATCCTGTTTTTTAATCCATTCTGCCAGTCTATCTCTTTTGATTGGAGAGTTCAGTCCATTAACATTTAGTGTTATTACTGTTTGGGTAGTACTTTCCTCTACCATTTTGCCTTTTGTATTTTATATGTCTTCTCTAATTTTCCTTCTTTCTACACTCTTCTCCACATCTCTCTCTTTTGTCTTTTCGTATCTGTCTCTAGTGCTCCCTTTAGTATTTCTTGCAGAGCTGGTCTCTTGGTCACAAATTCTCTCAGTGATTTTTTCTGAAAGTGTTTTAATTTCTCCCTCATTTTTGAAGGACAATTTTGCTGGGTATAGAATTCTTGGTTGGCAGTTTTTCTCTTTTAGTAATTTAAATATATCATCCCACTTTCTTGCCTCCATGGTTTCTGCTGAGAAATCTACACTTAGTCTTATTGGGCTTCCCTTGTATGTGATGGATTGCTTTTCTCTTGCAGCTTTCAAGATCCTCTCTTTCTCTATGACCTCTGACATTCTGACTAGTAAGTGTCTTGGAGAACGTCTGTTTGGATCTATTCTCTTTGGGGTATGCTGCACTTCTTGGATCTGTAATTTTAGGTCTTTCATAAGAGTTGGGAAATTTTCAGTGATAATTTCCTCCATTCGTTTTTCTACTCCTTTTCCCTTCTGTTTACCTTCTGACACACACAACAGGTATATTCTGGTGCTTCATATTGTCATTCAATTCCCTGAGTCTCTGCTCATATTTTCCCATTTTTTCCCCTATAGTTTTTTTATCTTGTCGGATTTCAGATGTTCTGTCCTCCAGTTCACTAATCCTAACCTCTGTCTCTTGAAATCTACCATTGTAGGTTTCCATCGTTTTTTTCATCTCTTCTACTGTACCTTTCATCCCCATAAGTTCCGTGATTTGTTTTTTCATACTTTCCATTTCTTCTTTTTGTTCATTCCTTGCCTTCTTCATATCCTCCCTCAATTCATTGATTTGGTTTTTGATGAGGTTTTCCATGTCTTTTTTTATATTCTGAATTAGTTGTTTCAGCTCTTGTATCTCATTTGAACTATAGGTTTGTTCCTTTGACTGGGCCATATCTTCAATTTTCCTGGTGTGATTTGTTATTTTTTTAAACAAATACTAACATTTGATAAATGAGTAGTTGTGCTAATGACCTTCATGGTATTGTATAACCACTTATTGTTTCCTAATTATTTATGGTTATGATTCTCTCGGAAAGGAATCCCTCTCCTGGGGACAGGGATGGCCAGTGCATGCCAGAGGTTTCTGTTGGGTTTCTCAGGAAGATAGATGGATTGGAGCATTCACTGTCTGGTCTACTTTGAGATTCTAAAATGACCTTTAATTTTCCAATTTACATTTATTTCCAAATGTTTGTAATTTGTGTCCTGTTTTGTTTTGTTTCTTCAATTAAAGTTACTTTAGAAGTATTAACATTTCTGGTTGGTTTGGACTTAAGTGAGTAACTTTGAGGTTTTAAAATCTAGTGTTATATGCATTTTTGGTTAGAATGTACTGCCTGCATTTCTTCTTTTTGCTATTTTTAAGGTTTCCTTTATGTCCTAGTACCTGATCTTTTTTATAAGTGTTTCTTTGAAAAGAGTGTTTGTAGCTACCTCTGGGTCTTGTTCCATAGGCACTAAACTTTTCTTTATATTGATGAATCTTCTGGACTAACTGGAGAATGTTCTTTCTCTGATCTAGCCTTACCTTATCTTTTTCACATTTCCATGAGACTATGGAGGTGAGGATTAGGAGGAGGTTGGGAGCTTCATGGCTGAGTGGGACAATCTGGGGGCCAAACATTATAGGAAGGACCCCTTGTGGAACTGGTAACTAGTTAGATCATCCTTAGGCATAGATAAATTAAAAAAAAATTGTTATTATAAATGAATTGACCCTTTGAGGAATCCTTTTTCCCCTTTTGGTCAGTCTTGACGGCTTAAGTTCTTAAGGGAGAACTTAAGGAAGGGAGGTCATTTTAGGGGAATTTATTCTATAGTAAAGGATAAAGCATAGCTTGTTGCTATATGTTTTAATCTCTGGGAAATGGGCTGGAGGGAATATGGAGAAAGTTTCTACACGATCCTTTATGAATGGCGGGCATGTTGGAGATTAATTTGTTGATTTCTTTCTGCACGCTTCCTCTTCCTTCTTTGCACACCCTTTGTTTTCAGGAATACTGAATTGCTTTTCACCTTTCACTAAAATTGAGTGTTTAATGATTAGGAGCCTGGTTTTCAATCCTGTCTCCATTGCTTATTAGCTATATAACGTTGGGCAAGTCACTGAAGCTTTCTGTGTCTCAGTCTTCTCATCTGTAAAATGGGAAATAATACTTGCTTCTCAGGATTGTTCTCAGGATTTAATGAGCTATAATATATGTCAAGTGCTTAAGCCAGTACCCAACAGTAATCAGTAATTGTGAGCTGTTGTCCGTATTCCACTGGGTAGAGCGTAATCTGCTTCACATTTGTCTATGACGTTACTTGAGTTTGGATAAAGAAAGAATAATTTTCAACTGCCTAACATTTAAAAAAAGAACTAAATAAATGTTAACTGCCCGAATGTTTTAGTGGTCAAATGTATGAATCCCGTGAGTATTCATACCACAAAGGTTGTCACAGCTTAAATGATAGTTTGCTTTTTTGGTGGAAAGGCTATCGTTTATAAATGCTTTCGTAATTCATATGTGCTAAATATGTGCTGAGTCAAGGAGCGCTCCATGTAGCTAGTCTAAGTTTTTAGCTTTATTAAAATTTCCCATAAAAATGGAATTAATTAAAATTTCTTCTGAAGATTTTAACTTTTAACTAATGTTTCGTTAGTAAACTTTTTGTTTCTTGTTCCCTATGCGGTGTCAGAACTCCCACTGAGCCACGAGATAAAGGGTCCAAGATAGAATTCAGAAGAGTTCAGTAATTAACCCATGTGTTCTTGCACATGTAATTAGCCATTGGTGAAGGATAAGCAGTCATGTTCATAAGCAGATTTTGTTTGTTTGTTTATTCATTTATTTTTAACACCTGAAGCAGGTAGCAATTGAAGAGCAAGCTTGGTCTGATTATATTTTGTTCTTCAGTCTAAGTCTAGATATTTTGAAACTGATTGAGTCTTATTACGCATACAGTGACACATGTCTCATGCCTTAACTTAAAACTAGAACTAATTCTTAAGTCGTTGACTGTAAGATGCCTTAGGTCTTTGGAGAATTATTGTTGTGGGGGACTGGCCAGGGTGGGGGTAGGGAGTGCTTAACTCCCCAGATGAAAATAATTTCTAAATTTACAACTTGTTTTTACCGAGAGTAGCAGTGATGCTGTCCATATGCCTTCGAAAATGTTGACTACTTCTTGTGCCCTTCTTATATGTGCTAGAGAAATTGTATGTTCTCAGGTGTTCTATCCACTTTCATGTAGGCTTCCCCTAAAGTCAGTGTCATTATACCATATTTTAGGGCAGTTACTGGTGAAGTCCTGGTACTTGAGTGGCTTGTGGATATGAGGGGAGGAAGAAGGTCATGGAGGGGAGCCATGCATCCTGTGAATGGGAGAATGACCTCCATTCCCCTCTGCTGGGTCTGGTGCAGCTGGAACGCAGATGCTGTTAGCTGTTGAACTCACTTCCTGGGAGCAGGTGCCCATTCTGTGAGGCTGCATGCTGTAAAGTATTTTCTGGGAGGCTGGCAACTGAAGGTAGCAGTGTGTGGCTGACATTATTAAAGTTCTTCTTGGGCAGTACAAAGGGAACGTGGGAGTGTGGGTAGAGACTTGGATGACCTGCCCAGCTCCATAACTCATTCCTTGTGGGACCTCAGTGGTTAGCCTTAATATTCCTTCTGCAAAATGGAGAAGTTTTACCTCTAAGGGTGATCTGAGGATTAATGAGTTAATCACCTTTCAGACAGTAGCGCTTACCCTGGTCATAATTTTCATTGCCTTTCCTGGGAAGCTGTAGTTTGGTGGTGGTGGGTGGCAGGTGTGAATAAAATATAGAGGAAAGATGATAGGAGTGGGCCTTCTGCCACTTACTTAGGTGGTATATTTCAAATCCAACTTCACTTCAGGTTTCCTTTCTAGCTGGAAGATTTTAACTAACCTGTAAATTTCTACATTTTTAGAAATAATACCATACCATATGTGTGACCTGCTGTTTGTGGGTAAAGAACAGATGTCTGTTCTGAGGACATAACTAATAAAGATGTCACTGGTTTTCTCCCCACTATAAGAGAAGAAGCTGGGTCAAATGATAAGAGTATAGATTTAAGTGTAGTTGGCTTTTACTTTTCTACTACTGATGTGCTTTTTTGGAGAGATTTGGTATTGTTTCATTTTTTGTTGGTTGTTTATGTTTTTGTGACAAAGAAACTTCATGGGGATGAAGCCAAAATAATATGAAACAAAAAAATATAAACAGACATGTGAAAGAATTGCTTTAAATACCAAGGATGTCAGCATGAAATTAAAACGAATAGACTGACATTTCTGTTTTGAAATTTTTTAGTAAAAGTAACTTAAACCAGCAGTGAAAACTGGCATTACCTTACAACAAACCAGTGCTTGTTGAACTTAAGAGTGTTGACATTGGGTCCTGTTGATTAAAATTTGCTTCCACTCTCCAATGGCTCTTGGGAGTTTGGTCAGTCTTTGGAGTGGAATAGCAAATGTTGTCAATTGTGTTATTATAATGTAGTTTTCAAAGGTAAAATCTCTGAAGTAGTGGATATGGTGTCTCCTCTCCCGCACCCCTATGTATAACTGTTGAAAAGAACACTGTTGTTATATGAATTCTTATTTATTTTTTTTAGCTTGCTTTTGAAGTAACTTTCACAGAGAATTCCTGTTACCTAAAAATTGATGACAGACTTACACCATTTCCTTTTTTTTTCTTAGACGTTCCATCCTCAGAGCAGCCTGAACTGTTCCTAAAGAAACTTCAGCAGTGCTGTGTTATTTTTGACTTCATGGACACGCTATCTGATCTTAAAATGAAAGAATACAAGCGCTCCACTCTTAATGAACTGGTGGACTACATTACAATAAGCAGAGGCTGTTTGACAGAGCAGACTTACCCTGAAGTAGTTAGAATGGTGAGTTTCTTTTTTTTGCCGCGGATACTTTTAAGCATCTTCCATAGCAACTCACAGGTGTATTTATTTCAGACTGAGGTCACTGGAGGTCACCTCCACAAATGAGAGCCAGCTTTCAGAGAGCTAAGCAAAAGCAGTCGGCACAATACTAGAATGTCTGAAGAGTATGATTTCATGAGTATGAGATTCAGAACTTTTCACCTATAGCAGCATTGAAGGAATCAGTGACTTCAGATGTGAAGCCAAGATTCCCAGGGGACTATTAGATTTCTGGCTCTGGGAAGAGAAAGTCATAGGAGAATCAAGAAAGTTTTAGATGTGTATTTGAAAAATATTTACGCTTGATGGAGGTCTTGATCTTCCCCCCATTCACTGTGGTATATTAGAAATAGCTTTAAACTTAACATAATCGTGATTTGTAGAATCTAATTAAGGCCTCTGTTGGCTTTATAATGAGTCCTTCTCTTTATCTCTTTGAAATCAGGGGCAATATCTTTCATGATTTTTGCACAGCATCTTGTTCTTTGTGTGGTCTTTAGAGTTACGAGGAGAAACACTGTTATGTTCTTATTGGGTCAACAATTACATTTCTTAAAAACTGTACCATGACATGATCTTTCTGTTAGATTTCTATGGATGGGTTGCCTTCTTTGGCATTCTGGAAGTTTTTGAGTCTAGGCAGCTCATGCTAATTTGGGGTGGGGGGTGGGGGTGCTGGTCTGCCGACTTGTGTTGACACTGTAGAGATCCAGGAGGGTCAGCGCACCATTAGGAAGCTCACCAAAGGGAGGCGGCTGGCCTCCTCTCTGTGCTCTGCTGAAAATCTGTTTAGCTTATCTAGCTTTTCTATTTAATTCTTGTCATTTGTATTCAACAAATGCATTTAAGGGACATCTGTGGTAGAGTAGATGTGGTTAAAGGTGGATAGTTCAGATTTGGGAAGAGACCTGAATTATCACAACTTGAGAAGCTACGACTGATGTATGAAGGCTATTTCTAAACAACACCCAATGTATTCCTCAGAGCCACGTTTGTATGCATGTTGCACTTACTGCTGATTTACGGAAATGTTATGCTGGAATGCTTTGTAGGCTAACGGTTAACAGTGTGGCTCTAAAGCAGTGGTTCTCAACCAGGGGCAATTTTACTTCCCTCAGGGAACTTTGGGCAATGTCTAGAGACAGTTTTGGTAGTTGCGATGGAAGGGAAGGTAGGGGGTTCATGCTGGCATCTAGTAGGTAAAAGTCAGGAATGCTGCCAGACATGCTACAATGCACAAGTCTGTCTCCCACAGCAAAGAATTTTTTGGCCCCAAATGTCAATAGTGCTGCTATTGAGGAACCCTGCTCTAGAGTTTTCATGCTTTTGCTGTCTAAACCTCTTAACCTAATACTCCAAATCTTTTCTAGTTTGGTCTTTTTTGTGCAGAGTGCAGTCCCTATAGTTCACCTCACCCCTTTGCTCAGCTAACTGTTAACTTCCCCCCCTCAGGGGCATCCAATGTTTATAACGCTGTTCTATGTCCTTCCATGGATGGTCTATGAATATGTAAGCATATACAAGCATTTTTGTATAAAAATTGTTTTTCTTTTAAACATACAAATGGTATCATGCTATGCACACTGTACGTTGCTATTTCACTTAGTACACATCAGTATAAATAGACCTGCCTCATTAATTTTTATAGCTGAGTTGTGTTGCATTGTATGGTACGTTATTTACCAGTACCCTACGGATATTCTTGTATGCATATCAGTTTGACTTTATGAGAGGACATTTGTATATTTGTTGATTCTTTTTTTAATAATCTTTTTTTTTTCTCCCTATTTCTGGACCTTCATGTATTCCCCATCACCTACCTTTAATTCTAATTCTTACCCTCCCTTCAAGACCTAACTTAGCGCTACCACTTTTTCCTGAAGAACCCCAGAGTTTTCTGTTTCCTTTAATTCTTCTGCTTCTTGGCAGCCCACTCTTTGGAAATTTGTTTCATTTGCTGCTTTTTATCCTTTTATGCATCAATCTGATTTTTCTAACTAGGCCATCAAGAAATGTGTGCAGCACATCCTGCGGTCGCCACAGTACCCCCTAGCCCAGTACTACCTGTGAGGCTGTTATACTGGCATTTGTTGAATGATGGAATGAATTCCCTCTTAAAATGTGGGCACTTTAGGGCTCCTGAATTATGATTAATATATTGAATGTCTTTAGGTTATATTCAGTTTTAAAACCCATTATTTAGCATAAACCAAAAATCTTTCATTCTTTTTTATTTTTATTTTGTTTTCTTCTTCTTCTTCTTCTTCTTCTTCTTCTTCTTCTTCTTCTTCTTATTATTATTATTATTATTATTATTATTATTTTTGCATGGGCAGGCACTGGGAATCGAACCCGGGTCTCTGGCATGGCAGGCGAGAACTCTACCTGCTGAGCCACCGTGGCCCAAAATCTTTCATTCTTATAAACCAGCTTCTCCTATAGGAGAGCATTTTCTCTTTTCCCATGTACTTTATGACCTCCCCCATCCCCCAAAAAGAGTCCTGTCATTTGTGTGTTTTAAAATGTACTTTGGATCTTACTTAGGATATTATAAAATTAACACTCTATGTGGTAGTTTAGGATTCTCAGAGGTCTAATTCATTTTTCATATTTAGTGATTTGTAAAATAGTTAGCTACTAATTTTACATGGTACTTAGTCTGGGAGCATTTACAGAGGTAATAGAGTAGAGAGAGCGTTTATAGAAGAGATAGAAAGAGAAGGGACTTTGGAATCAAGACAGACCTAAGTTTAAGTGTCAGCTCTGGCCACTTACTTGCTCTGTTACCTTGGGCAAGTTACTTTCTATCTGGAGCCCTCAGTTTCAGTACGGTGCTAAGAGGCTTGTGGGAGCTGGAGAAAGGTGGCCATATCCCCTCCCACTCACCTAAGTAAAATTGTTGTGCTTGGCTTGCAAATCAAGGTTCTAACCATCTCAGATATACATACAATCTAGTAAACAGTGTCCTTACTACTATGTAAGAAGAATTGAAACCAAGTCCCATCTTGTTTCCCCTATCCCCTTTTGGTATGCCAGCTCTAAGCCCTTTTCATATAGAAATTTTGGTGCTTCCTACAGCTCCCTTTCCTAATCTGTATTGTACCTGCCTTTTTGGAGTTTTGTGAGAATTGTTGATGATGTATTTAACTTTCCTAGAATAGTCCCTACCAATGGCAAGCATGCCATAAATATTTTTACTGAGCATTCATAAATACTTTTTTTTTTTTTTTTTTTTTTTAAACAGGGGCAGGCACCGGGAAGCGAACCCGGGTCCTCGGGCATGGCAGGCAAGCATTCTTACCTGCTGAGCCACCGTGGCCCACCCTCATAAATACTTTTATTATGATTTGATGGTTTTGTTACTAGATGCTTAACTTTATCACCATTGTTGGAACCTACAGTTAATATTTGTGTCTCACTGGTTCTCAGATTCTGTAATTCCAAGTTGATCCTGCCTGTTAACAGTCATCATCCCCACTTCCTACTCTTTGTCGTCACTGTAAAACAGAACTTACTTCACTAGCATCACTGAGGGAAATGTTAGTACTTTAATGAAATATCAATGAAGCCATAGCTGATTTTTACAAACCAGGGTGAATAAGGATTTATAATGGCATGTAATGGTATTGGCATTATTTACCAAAAGCCTGATGGATACTGTACTTTGATAGTTATTAGTCCTGTTAGGGGAAGAAAAGTGTGACAGATAAAAGTAGACTTGAGATGTAGAAGTCATTTTTAACATTTAAATGAAGATTATTACCACCTACAGACTGCTAGAGTTAAGAAGGGAAAACCCCCTCTTTATGTGTCAACAGAACAAAACAAAACAATATATCATGTAACTTACCTACAGAACAGTATCATAGGGTAGTGAAAAGAGGCCTAGGCAAAGAACCTGGGAACCACTGTTCCCACTTGTCTATCCACCTAATTATGGGTGGAATATTGAGTAAGTCATTCTTCTCTAAGCCTCAATGTCTCCTATTGTAAATGAAATGATATGAAAATGATCTTTCAGATCCTTCTGGCTCTGAAAAATACCACCTCTTTTGATTAACGCAGTCTAAGAAATTTAGAATGGATTTGCCATTCTTAAAGTTTACAAACTATTGTCCCAAGTAGTTGTTTAGGTAAATGATCTGTTATATGTATTTGTCATGGGATCAGAAATTTGGACTTTCAGTTCCTTTAGGCTTTAGTGCGTTCTGACACGTGTCGTCTCACGTGTCAAGTTTCTGTCCTTGAGGCAGTATTTTTATCCCATTATACTAATGTTTTCTTTTTGTTCTGATGCCATTTATCTATTTGGAAGATTTTTCTAGGATTTCTGGTTCTCTGAGTAATCTCATGTTAATTTTTGTTTACCCAAACTCTGTATACTTTATATTCTTTATATGTACACATCTTCCTTTTCAGAAACATCTTTTTTTGAGGGTACTTAAAATGTGAGATGGAATCTCATTGGTGAAGACATTGTTTTAATGAATTCCAGGTAATGCTTATTGAATGAATTTGAGCCACACTTTACATTTTGATGATAAAACAAAGGCAGGGTCCCGCTCTGGCAGCAAGCTCAGTCTAGTAGGAAAGATTCTCCTGTGAATAAATAACAAGGTAATGTTGTATGTGTACTAACCAAATTATGTACAAGGCAGGGAAGAAGTAGAGAGAAAGGATGACTCTTTGGGGGCAGGGTTGGTAAAGGAAGGCTTTACAGAATGAGTGAAGGCTGAAAAGGGTTTTAAAAGATGCATACATGTTTTTCAGGTGGGTGAAATAATGTTGAAATAAAAAAGAGAATTACATGATGCAAAGGAATCCCCAAACCACATGGTATATTCACACAGATAGTACTGTGTTGTTACAGCATTTCAGTGTGTGTGTTGGGGGAGGTGGGATGCAGTGTAGGAGGTGACTGATGGCAGTTGAAGATCTAAACTTGATAGACAATAGATAAGCATTGAAAAGTTTTAAGCCAAGGACTGATGTACTCAGTTTTGTATTGCAGTGACAGAGGCACATAGATTGAAAGGACCTGTCACTGAAGGGTGGGAGGAATAGTTAGGGGATGTTATATTCTAGAGAGGTGGTGAAGAGGCTAAACAAGGCATGGGAGTAGAGAGAGAGGAAAGGTTGGCATTTGAAAGCCACTTAGGAGGTAAAATTGAAACAATTTAGTATTTTTGTGGTCATTTAGAGTGAGAGAGTGAGAGAGAGAGAGAGAGAGAGAGAGAGAGAGAGAGAGAGATGAAGGCATCTAGAATAGTTTTGGGAATTAGGTAGTTTGTGGTATTACTACTTAAAAAGATACAGCAGGAAGGAGAGCAGGTTTTGGAAGGTAGCCAAGGAGTTGATTTTTTTATGTGATTTTTAGGTTCCTATGGGAAAGGTAGATGAGAAAAGTTGGTGGTGGAGATTAGTAATTTGTCAGCCTTGTGAGGAAAAAATGAACAATGAGGGAACTCCAGATACCAGGGAATCTTTGCATTTCAGTGCAGTGGCAGGTGGGTTGAGGAATTGGTGAAATATGAGGAAGTTGAGAAGATGGTTAGACAATGAATGATACATGTATAGTTTTGGAATATTGGGTGTGCTATCTATATTAGAGTAAAATCCTATCACTTCTCTTCTGCAGAGAGTATATAACCTTGTCACACTGGTCATTTGCTGTTATTATTTTCCTATTTTGTCTTTATGGCCTGGCTTTTCTTGATTTTAAAGTCTGTCCATGTCCAGACTGTGGTGAATTTTTGTATACCTGAAATCATGGAATATGTAATTTTATAAAGCTAATAAAATTTTAAGATAAAATATATTGAACAATTTTTTCTTCTTTTCTATTGGGATCTTTCCTTAAGTCCTTTATATTATTTCTCGGCCCCCATTAGCTCTGTCTCCACCCCCCACTCCACCCCCAAATCATATCTTGTCAGTTGGTCATCTCAATGCTTTATCTTTTTATACATTATTTGATTTAACTGGAAATCACAGTGCTGGTTAGCCTCCTATTAGAGTATGACTTTGTAGAAGATTAGGAAGTTATAATGAAAGGTCTTTGAGTCTGAGTATACATACTGTTAGGAGTACTTTTAGTGGTTGAAGGATAGCAACTTTCTTTTTATAAAGTAACTATCTGATAGCAGCCTTGAGAATGATACCTTCTGTTCTAGTTTGCTAGCTGCCAGAATGCAATATACCGGAAACAGAATGGCTTTTAAAATGGGGAATTTAATAAGTTGCTAGTTTACAGTTCTAAGGCTGAGAAAATGTCCCAGTTAAAACAAGTTTATAGAAATGTCCAATCTAAGGCATCCAGAGAAATATACCTTGGTTCAAGAAGGCCGATGAAGTTCAGGGTTTCTTGCTCATCTGGAAAGGCACGTGGCGAGCACAGCGTCATCTGCTAGCTTTCTCTCCTCTGGTTTCCTGTTTCATGAAGCTCCCCGGGAGGCATTTTCCTTCTTCATCTCCAAAGGCCGCTGGCTGGTGGACTCTGCTTCTTGTGGCTGTGTTGTTCTGCTCTGCTTTCTCTGAATCTCTCCCATTCTCCAAAATGTTCCCTCTTTTACAGGATTCCAGTAAACTAATCAAGACCCCTCTGAGTGGGTGGAGACATGTCTCCACCTAATCCAGTTTTACAACCACTCTTGATCGCTCAAGATCCCATCAAGATCCCGTGAAGATGTGGCTCCCTAAGTCACATCTCCAGGGAGATGACCTAATTACAGTTCAAACATACAGTACTGAATAGCGATTAGAAGAAACGGCTGCCTTTACAAATTGGGTTAGGATTAAAACATGGCTTCTCTAGGGTATATACATCCTTCCTCTAGGGTATATCTATTTCAAATCTTCCTGCACATGATGAGAAATTGCCTTAGAGGTAACTCTTCAGACCTAAAGGAGATAAGATCTGTAGGTAGTGACTGGTAGCTGTATCAGTCAGGGTTCTTCAGAGAAACTGAACCAGCAGGATATGTGTGTATAATGTATGCATGTGTGCATATGTGTGTACATGAATAAATGTATATTAAAAGATACAAGATTTGTTTTAAGGAATTGGCTGAAGTGATTGTGGTGGCTGGAAAGTCCAGATTCTTAGGGGCATGCTGGAGGCTGTAAATTTCAGTAAGAGTGACGGTGTTGAACTTGAGGCAGAATTCCTTCTGATTCCTGGAATCCTCAGTTCTTACTTTTAAGACCGCCAAATGATTGGATGAGGCCTACCTGCATTATTGAGCTTGATCTTTACTATAGATGCTAATCCCATCTATGAAATAGAGCTGTGCCCATGTTTGACCTGATAACTGGACCCTTATGATTCCCTAGCCATTTTGACACATAAAATGAACCATCACAGTAGCAAAAGAGCCACTTTGGGGGAAGGATGCTTACAAGATTGGAAATGTAAATAATAGGAGAGAATTGAGCAATATCTGAAAGGGCCATTTAGGAACTGAAGTTACTGAGATAATTTTGAGCATAGGATACGTCTAAAAGATAGGACTTGAGAATTAGAATGGAAATTAAAGAATTTCTTTCGATTTGGGAAAGATTTTAGTGCTCTGATAATGAAATTACCAAAGATATTTTAAAAATGAGATCAGGAAGAGTTCATTGCTAAAGGTTAGGAACAGATTATTAGCATTTGTAGTTTGTAAGAGAGCAGAGAAACTGTGTAGGCACTTTATCTTTTCCTTAAATTAGCATTTTAAACTATCACTCTGTACTACTTCAGTTAACACTCATTTAACAATATTTATTAGCATCTTAGGGGGCCCATGAGTGAACCCCTGATGTTGACTGCAAAAATTTCTTTCTGTGTATATTTTGTTGGACAGGATCCATAGTTATTTATTGATTTTCAAAGGTATGTCTGACTCCAAAATCGTTAAAAATAGATTTTACCACGTGTGCTCTGTTCTGCTAGGTGCTGCTTTGTTGGGAAATACAGGGCAGGGTTGGTGAGGAGCAGGGTCCTCCCATTGAAGGCAGTAACTGAAGATGATGAATGATTTCACCGGTTAAACCATCTGAGCCTGGAGTTTTCTCTCTGGTTTTTGATAGTGAATTCGGTGTCTTTAATATATGTACGATTATGCAGATTTTTCTGTTTTATCTTGTTGTCAGTTTTGGTAGGTTGTTACAGCAGTTACACAATTTAGAACTGTAGTCAGATGCTTACTTCTTTTAGCCTCTTTACAAAGGTTTGTGCTAATGAAAGAAGGCTGCGGGCACCTTGCATGCCGTCCACCGCTGGCAGTGGCGGCTACAGCGTGTGAGTCAGTTCAGTCGTCCCGACAACCTCTAAGGTAGGAAGTGTGATCACACACACCATTTTGCAGTCGAGAGAAAGTGTAGAGAAGTGCAGCTGGAAACCCACAGAACTGAGATTTAAACCCAAGCACTCTGGCTCTGGGCTTCTTCCCTAGAATCCTTCTTTCCCATAGGAATGAGGTCCCAAATCCCTGAAGTTTGGATTCTTGCTCTTTACTCTGTTTTTTCCTTGAGTTCAAGTTTTCCTTGACTACACGCCCTTCCCTGTATCTTTTGCTGCTTCTGACAGGGCTGGAAGAAATAGTAGTCTTTGGGGTTAAATGTTCATTTTTTTGCTTAAGAAACAGCTGTTCCATTCTGTCCCTTCCCTCCCCACTCACCTTTTCCCCACAACCTTTTTAGTAACTTCGTGCAGATTTTTTGTTATTCTTGAATATTAACAGTGCTTATCAACATTTTTTTCCTATCCTACCACTCTCTCTTAGTATGCAAAAATACAGTGACTGGGGGTAGGGAAGGGCTCAGGAGGAGAACTGTCCCCCATAGACTACAGTACTGAGACAGTAGTACTATACCGTTAAGTTCATATGCTGCCTTCTGTGTCTTTCTTTCCCAGTCCTAACCATTAACAAAGTTCCAAAGAAAGAGGTTCCTTTTGCCCAGATGTGCTCCTCATATAGTGTTTTTAGCTTGGAGAGACCTCACCTTTGCGACTTGAGAGACCTTATCTTTACAGCCTTGTCCAACAACCTTGAATTGATTGGACCCACAAAAGACTGAGATGGATATTGACAAGACCGGTGTATGAATTTAAAGTGAGAGAAGCACTGCTGAGTGGATAGCTGTTTGCATGTATTTGAATCCTGCCTTCTCTCCCTATAGGCAAGCTATTTGTGCAGCAAAATAATTATTAAGTTGCTTGGTCAGCCTGGGTTTGGAACAAGGAAAGTTGCTAGATGATTTGAACATCGCTCCGTCTCCACATGGACCCTACCCTGTACACGTAGCTGTGTAGAATCTGCCTTTTCTGTTTGTTGTATTTCCTGGCTCTCTGGTGTAGATGAGACAGCTGGAGCTCAGTTCAGCTGTTTATTTAGCTGGGTGATCTTGAAGGAATCTGAACCCACTAAGCTGGTTACTCCATGTGACCCATATGCTTGTTGTGAAAATTAAATTATGAAAAATGCTTGTCAAAATACTAGGTACATAAAATAGCTGTTGTCATTATTGTTATCATTATTCATGGGAGACTCGCCGGCCACCTATGATAGACTTGCCTTTTCTTTAGATGGCTTAATAATTTTTTCTGGTTACAGTGAAGTCCTGCTAACCTGAGAGCTTTTCTGTCCCTTTAGGGTAACTTTCAATATCTTTATTAAACTTAATTATTTCTGGGAAATTTTGTTTTCAAATCTTTGTTTTTATTAGAGGCTTTATTATGTGTGTGTATATATATATTTGTGTGTGTGTGTACACTGTCCTCAACTCACCCAAATAAATTTTTTTCTGATATACTTGCATAGTGATGTCACCACTGTATTAATAATTTACCATGTCTCTTCTGCAAAAATTTTCTCTTAAGTAGTATATGAATGGGGTTTTAATGTGTTTAGTTTTGATTTAAAGGTGCTAAGGAGAGGGTTTTTAGGAAGCACTGAGCTACTTGTGATTGCTATTTGCATCATTTGCAAGCTGCTGTTCTTCAGGGTCATCTGCTTTAAAGATTGCTCAGAGTTTATAATATACTTAAAATTATTTGACAATTGTGACTTATCCCGTGTGGATATCCAGTAATATCATTTCACTATGATGAACCCCTACCCAGCTCCCAAACTGGCAGCAGAATTTTGCAGGATAAATTACAATACTGTATCTACATTTTGCTTTCTTTGTTCTGCCACCTTTTAATTTAACCTTGAAACATAAAATGTGGTTTAGAGATGTAAACAATGCTCCTGGAAAGATCTACAAAGATTATGGATGATAAAATGTTGCCTGTTGTATATCCAAATGGGTCTTAGGTAATTCAAACATTGATTAGTTTTATGATTTGACTGTTTTTACTGAGAAGAGGCAGAAATTGGAGAGATTTTATTAGTTGGTTCTCTAAGGAGAAAGCTGGTTACACCACAGTGGTATAATATTATACCAGAAAAGAGCTGAGAAAAGGAGTATCCTCAACATGGGACTCTCAGAGACAGTGATGCCTGAGGCAAGAATTTGTAAGGAAACAATGAGCAGGTCTTTCCAGGAGGTAGTTGGGTGCTGACCAATATTAAAAGCCAAACTTGGTCTGTATATGTGCACTAAAACGAGAAGGAATGTGCTCTCCAGTGATTTCTGAGGAGGAAGCTGCCTCTGGAAGGTGGTGATAAGATAAGGGACTTTTAGAGTAAAGATGTAATTACAGTGATGAATAGAGAGAGGCAGTGATCAGCTGAGCAGTGAAGGGAAAGCTGGAAGGATGAAACCCCAAGTTGGGGTAAGGGGTGGGTATGTGGGGTCCTGGTCTAGGAGAAGCATTGCCAGAAGGGTGACAGGTGGTCCATGTACAAGAGGATGTTTCTGAATAAAAATAGAACAGGTTATAACAACTGGGTTAGATGGAGTTTTAATAAAACTTAAGAGCAAGCTGTATTGATGAATATGGTGTTTCCTGATCCTTCAGAAATGTAGGTAATAAATAGGAAGGTGACTGAGCACATAGTATGAGGCATTTAATGGGCTTCTTCGAAATACTGTGGAATTTCCTTTCCCGAAGAAGTTAAGGCCTTTATGAGTATAAGGTAGAAAAGTCTCTGGAATAATGCAGACATCTTCCTTTTGGGGTACTTCTTACTTTTTCTGTTAGAAAATTTAGAAAGATTTAATTAAGCTTAGACCATAGACAAATAGCTGGATAATTGAGATTTTTTATTTTTGTTTTATTGATTTATAATTTTTTTTTTAGGGACAATTGAGTTTTGTATTTGTGCTACCTTTAGTAACAAAGGAAGGAGTCTGTTATGTTTTATTCTAGAAAGTAAGAGTAAATTATTTGAGGGGTAAAAATGATCAGAAGTCAGTGCTCTTTTAATTCATGTTTAAAATAGAAGCTGCCAGGGTCAGTGGTCAGTTCCCGCGCCTGGATTCCTCTCTTGCTGTTCCCTCAGGAGGAATTTACACCCTTATGACTCCTTCACAAGGTAGGCCAGCATACCTTAGTGAGGCCCGAAAGGGCAGTCCATCAAGCTTGCCTTGGAGTAGCAGGTCTTAATTTTTAGTAATGAAGCAGTAGGATCAGGGTAAGGAGAAATGTTAATCTATGGGTAGAACCCATCAGATGTAGATTAGGTGTATTTTTACTTTAATTACTCACCAACTAGCTCAGGTTGGTTTTGTTTTTTAACTGATGAAGGGTCACAAAGCTGGAGAGCAAGCCACACACAGAGAGAAAGAGACAGTGATAGTTTTGGCAATGTTTTCTGTTTTATTTTTGGTGATTTTAAGTAAGAGCATGTACCAAATAGCCAGAAACCTGCATCAGAAGCCTCAAGTGTTTTATGTGTGTTTTTTTTTTTCAATTTTAAAATTGAAGGGGTTTGATTTTTATTTTACTATTATTTGAACCATCAAGTATTCAAAGTAAGTGTTAGAATATGTGCTGTCATATCAACTTGTGCACTTTGGCTCTTGCAGAAATCACTTAATTCACTAGTTTTAGTAATTTCCTGGGATTTAACCCCCACAGTCCATGGACCATGAAATGTAGCAAAAATGATATCACATGACTAGTCTGTGTGTGGGCAGGAGTACTTGACTCTGAAGCCAGCAGTATGAGGCTGTTCTGTATTTGTACACACTAAGCACTGCGACTATTGCAGTGTTTACACCTCTCTTTTTGGAGTCCAAGATTTAATATCAACAGTCTTCACTTTTGGATTCACCGCTACATTTCCAATTTTGGAGACAGTGTGATATAGTTGTCCCTGTACGTGAATTATTTCCCTGTGATGGTTTTGTGTGGGCATAATAGACTCTAGAGATAATGAAGTCAACATTACTGTTACCATTTCTGCAGGTAAAAAAGTTGCCTCTTACTATAAGTGAAAGTTTAATCTTGATGTAGAAGCCCAAAAGTAGTAGACGGTTCATGGTCTGAATTTGTGGGTGATAAGGTGGGGAGGCAGGGATGAAACCGGTTTAGATTACAGAGGGTGTGGCAAACTAAATAGAGGAGGTTAGACTTAATCTTGTAGATAGCAAGCGGGGAATTGCTGAGAATTTCTGAACGCAGTGGTGAAGTGTAAATGATACTCCTAATTTTCTACCTCCAGCTCTTATGAAGCCTGTGCTCTTTTGCCAGCTCCTTTAAGGAGGATTAGGCAGGGATTTAAACCAGGGTGGCTTAAGGGGTGAAGAAAGACTCAGCCCAGAAGGCTGTTTCCTAAATTTGTTAGATGGTGGCAAAGGAAGAGGAAATGGAGAAGAATATGTAAAGGGACTCCCCTTCTGTGATATTTTTTTTCCCCATGCTTATCAAAGAAACTTTGGAAAGTAGAGGAAAGGAAAATAACCCATGGTTTTGTTATGTTAATCCAACCGTTCTTCACATTTTGGCTAATTTCCCTCTGCTAGTTTATTTATTTACTTAAACTTTTTTAGTGTATAGAATAACATATATACAAAGCAAAGAAATAAAAAAGCGATAGTTTTCAAAGCACTCTTCAATAAATAGTTACAGGACAGATCCCAGAGTTTGTCATGGGCTACCATACGATTCTCTCAGATTTTTCCTTCTAGCTGTTCCAGAATGTAGGAGGCTAGAACGCTTAATTTTTTTTTTTATCATCACAATAGACTTCTTTTCCTTCTTTTTTTTGTGAAAAATAACATATATACAAAAAAGCAATACATTTCAAAGACAGCACCACAATTAGTTGAAGAAACTTATTTCAGACTTTGACATGGGTTACGATTCTGCAATTTTAGGTTTTTACTTCTAGCTGCTTTGGAGTTAAAGAAAACTCCAAAGAATTAAAATAGCAAGCCCATTGACAAACTGGGGAAGGGGAAAGGGAATTTGCTTTTAGAGGAAAGTGGAAGCCAGTGATGATAAGTTTGGTTTTGACTGGACTGACTTTGAGATGACATTGAGAAGTCTGAGCTGCTCTGTATGTAACTGGAATGAGTGGGATAAAGGACATCCAGGTGCCCTGGAAACACAGGTCATGGTGGAAAAGATATGTGAGAGAGGAGCAAAAAATGCTAAGGATTGAGGTTTGTTCTACCTTGAGTTCTAATCCTGAGTTTTTTGTGATTTATGTACTCATTTATTGGATAAAATGATGACTTAAAAAATTCTTTTACTTTTATTAATTTTTAATTAAAAAAATACAACAAATAAACGTAAATTCTTAACATATGATCATTCCATTCTACATATATAATCAATAATTCACATCATCACATAGTTGCATATTCATCATCATGATCATTTCTTAGAACATTTGCATCAATTCAGAAAAAGAAATAAAAAGACAACAGAAAAAAATTCATGCTATTATTTATTTTTATTCGGTATGTTTTATTCGTCTCTTGATAAGGTAGATAAAAGGAGCATCAGACACAAGGTTTTCACAGTCACACAGTCACATTGTGAAAGCTATATCATTATACAAGCATCTTCAAGAAACATGGCTACTGGAACACAGCTCTGCATTTTCAGGCAGTTCCCTCCAGCCTCTCCATTACATCTTGGATAACAAGGTGATATCTACTTAATGCATAAGAATAACCTCCAGGATAACCTCTCGACTCTGTTTGGAATCTCTCAGCCATTGACACTTTATTTTGTCTCACTTCTCTCTTCCCCCTTTTGGTCGAGAAGGTTTTCTCAATTCCTTCATGCTGAGTCCTAGCTCATTCTAGGATTTCTGTCCCAAGTTGCCAGGAAGGTCTACACCCCTGGGAGTCATGACAGGGAAAGGGCAGTAAGTTTGCTTGTTGTGTTGGCTGGAGGGAGATCCATCTGAGCAACAAAAGAGGTTCTCTTGGAGGTGTCTCTTAGGCCTAATTTTAAGTAGGCTTGACCTATCTTTTGTGGGGTTATGTTTTATGTCCCCTAAGATTGGAGACTCAGCCTATTGCTTTGGTTGTCCACACTGCTTGTGAGAATATTAAGAATTCTCCACTTGGGGAAGTTGAATTTTCCCCCCTTTCTCACCATTCCCTCAAGGGGGCTTTGAAATACTTTTTTTACTCACTGTTCAAATCAGTCTGGGATTTATTGGGGCATCACTCTGGACAAACCTACAAAATCTCATGCCCTACTCAAGGTTCCATGTACTTATGGTGTTCAATTAAGCTGTCCACATAAGTTTATATTAAGAAATGCACTAGTCAAAATATAAATTTTGTACCAAATAAACATTTTTTGCTTTAGTCTCACACATAAGTTAAAACTTTAAAGTATAATTTACAATCTATTTTCAATACCCTGCAGTAATGACATTTGTTTGTTCTTCCTCATGCAAAGACATTTTTAAAATTTGTACATTTAGTCACTGTCATTATACACTCTAGGCATTCCTAGATTATACCATCTCAATCTTTATCGTCTTTCTTTCTTTCTGATTTCATTTGTGCCCCTGGCCTTCCTCTCTCTATCATTCTCATACTCAGCTTCATTCAGTGTTCTAACGTTATTGTATTACAGTTAGGTAGTATTGTGCTGTCCATTTCTGAGTTTTTACAATCAGTCCTGTTGCACAATCTGTATCCATTCAGCTCCAATTACCCAATATCTTACCCTATTTATATCTCCGATGGTCTCTGTTAGTAATGAAATTCTCCAAGTTTATTCACTAATGTCAGTTCATATCAGTGAGACCATACAGTATTTGTCCTTTTGTTTCTGGCTAATCTCACTCAGCATACTGTCCTAAGGTCCATCCATGTTGTTACATACTTCATAACTTTATTCTGTCTTACAGCTGCATAATATTCCATCCTATGTATATACCACAGTTTGTTTAGCCTCCCATCTGTTGACGGACATTTTGGCTGTTTCCATCTCTTTGCAATTGTAAATAATGCTGCTATAAACATTGGTGTGCAAATGTCCGCTTGAGTCCTTACCCTCATGTCCTCTGAGTAGATACCTAGCAATGGTATTGCTGGGTCATATGGCAATTCTATATTCAGCTTCCTGAGGAACCACCAAACTGCCTTCCACAGTTGCTGTACCATTTGACATTCCCACCAGCAGTGGATAAGTGTGCCTCTTTCTCCACACTCTCTCCAGCACTTGTCGTTTTCTGTTTTATTGATAATGGCATTCTTGTGGGTGTGAGATGATATTTCATTGTGGTTTTGATTTGCATTTCCCTAATAGCCGGGGAAGTTGAACATCTTTTCACATGCCTTTTGGCCATTTGTATTTCCTCTTCTGAGAAGTGTCTGTTCAAGTCTTTTGCCCATTTTGTAATTGGGTTGTCTGTCTTTTTGTTGTTGAGTTGAACAATCTCTTTATATATTCTGGATACTAGACCTTTATCTGATAATATCATCTCCAAATATTGTCTCCTATTGTGTAGGGTGTCTTTTTACTTTCTTGACGAAGTTCTTTGATGCAGAAAAGTGTTTAATTTTGAGGAGTTCCCATTTCTTTCTTTCTTCAATGCTCATGCTTTGGGTGTAAGTTCCAGGAAACTGCCTCCTATTATAAGATTTATAAGATATTTCCCTGCATTTTCTTCTAACAGTTTTATGGTCTTAGACCTAATGTTTAGGTCTTTAATCATTTTGAGTTAATTTCTGTATGGAGTATGAGATAGGGATCCTCTTTCATTCTTTTGCATATGGATATCCAGTTCTCTAGGCACCATTTATTGAAGGGACTGTTCTGTCCCAGGTGAGTTGGTTTGACTGGTTTATCAAACACCAGTTGTCCATAGATGACAAAGTCTATCTGAATACTCTGTTTGATTCCATTGGTCAGTATATCTATCTTCATGCCAGTACCATGCTGTTTTGACCACTGTAGCTTCGTAATATGCCTTAAAGTCAGGTAGCATGAGACCTCCGAATTCATTTTTCTTTTTCAGGATACTTTTAACTATTTGGGGCACCCTGCCCTTCCAGATAAACTTGGTTGTTGGTTTTTCTATTTCTGAAAAGTAAGTTTTTAGGATTTAAATTAGTATTGCATTGAATCTGTAAATCAGTTTAGGTAGAATTGACATCTTAACTATATTTTGTCTTCCAATCCGTGAACACTGTATGTCCTTCCATTTATTTGGGTCTTCTGTTATTTCTTTTAAAAATTTCATGTAGTTTTCTTCGTATAGGTCTTTTGTATCTTTAAATTTATTCCTCAATATTTTATTCTTTTCGTTGCAGTTGTAAATGGAATTTTTTTCTTGATTCCCCCTCAGATTGTTCATTGCTAGTGTTTAGAAACACTAAGGTTTTTTGAGTGTTGATTTTGTAACCTGCCACTTTGCTGTACTCATTTATTAGCTCTAGTAGTTTTGCTGTGGATTTTTCGGAGTTTTGGACATATTGTATCATGTCATCTACAAACAGTGAGAATTTTACTTCTTCCTTTCCAATTTTGAAGCCTTGTATTTCTTATTCTTGTCTCATTGCTCTGACTAGAACTTCCAACACAATGTTGACTAACAGTGGTGATAGTGGACATCCTTGTCTTGTTCCTCATCTTAGGGGGAAAGTTTTCAGTTTTTCCCCATTGAGGGGGATTCCCCATTGATGTTAGCTGTGGTTTTTCAAATATTCCCTTTATCATGTTGAAGAAGTTCCCTTCTATTCCTATCCTTTGAAGTGTTTTCAACAGGAAAAGATGTTGAATTTTGTCAAATGCCTTTTCTGCATCAATCGAGATGATCATATAGTTTTTCTGCTTTGATTTGTTGATATGGTGTATTACATGAATTGATTTTCTTATGTTGAACCATCCTTGCCTAGCTGGAATGAATCCTACTTGGTCACGGTGTATAATTCTTTCAATGTGTTGCTGGATTCGATTTGCTAGAATTTTGTTGAGGATTTTTGCATTTGTTTTCATTAGAGAGATTGGTTTGGTCTGTAGTTTCCTTTGTCTGGTTTTGGTATGAGGGCGATGTTCGCTTTGTAGAATGAGACAGCTTTCCCTCCTCTTCAGTTTTTTTGAAGAGTTTGAGCAGGATTGGGACTAATCCTTTCTTGAATGTTTCATAGAATTCACATGTCTTCGAAGCCGTCTGGTCCTGGACTTTTCTTTTTGGGGAGCTTCTTAATGACTGATTCAGTTTCATTACTTGTGATTGGTTTGTTGAGGTCATCTATTTCTTCTCTAGTCAAAGTTGGTTGTTCATGCCTTTCTAGAAAGTTGTCCATTTCATCTACATTGTCTAGTTTATTAGCATAAAGTTGTTCATAGTATCCTCTCATTACTTCCTTTATTTCTGTGGGGTCTGTGGTTATGTCTCCTCTCCATTTCTTATTTTATTTGTTTGCATCCTCTCTCTTCTTTTTGTCAGCCTCGCTAAGAGTCCATCAGTCTTACTGATTTTCTCATAGAACCAACTTCTTGTTTTGTTGATTTTCTCAATTGTTTTCATGTTCTCAATTTCATTTATTTCTGCTCTAATCTTCATTATTTATTTCCTTTTGCTTGCTTTGGGGTTAGTTTGCTATTCTTTCTCTAGTTCTTCAGTTAATTCCTCAATTTTTGCCCTTTCTTCTTTTTTGATATAGGCATTTAGGGTAATAAATTTCCCTCTTAGCACTGCCTTTGCTGCACCCCATGAATTTTGATATGTTGTATTTTCATTTGCCTCAAGATATTTACTGATTCCCTTGTAATTTCTTCCCTGACACACTGGTTGTTGAAGAGTGTGTTGTTGAGCCTCCATATATTTGTAAATTTTCTGGCACTCTGCCTATTATTGATTTCCAACTTCATTCCTTTATGATCTGAGAAAGTGTTTTGTATGATTTCAATCTTTTTAAATTTATTGAGACGTGCTTTGTGACCCAGCATATGGTCTATCCTTGAGAATGATCCATGAGCACTTGAGAAAAAGGTGTATCCTGCTGTTGTGGGGTGTAATGTTCTATAAATGTCTGCTAAGTCTAACTTATTTATTGTATTACTCAAATTCTCTGTTTCTTTATTGATTCTCCGTCTTGATGTTCTGTCCATTGATAAGAGTGGGGAATTGAAGTCTCCAACTATTATGGTAGATGTGTCTGTTTCTCTTTTCAGAGTTTGCCTCATGTAATTTGGAGCATTCTGGCTTGGTGCATAAGTATTTATGATTGTTATGTCTTCTTGTTGAATTGTTTCTTTTATTAATACATAGTGTCCTTTTTTGTCTCTTTTAACTGTTTTACATTTGAAGTCTAATTTGTTGGAGATTGTTATCACTTCTTTTACCTAGGGTTTTCTTGCTGGATGAATTTGTTGTCTATCTGTTCTTTGACATTTGGTTCAGCTTTATCTGGACCTCTAGCTTAGGTTTTGTTTAACAGA